>JAYMFT010381492.1:0-20517 GCA_038088735.1 Panulirus argus
TGTAAAGTAACTGAATTAAAAAATCGACAAGCGCGGAATGTGGGTGGGATAATCTGTGAAGTGAAGAATGAAACTAATTAGCTGTTAAATGGATTTTATATACCGGTATGTGTATGGGTGGTTGGATCAGTGGCCTTGTTTCAGTTAATTAAAAGGGAGGGAGTGATTGAAATTTCTGTAAACAGCAAAGGAATTGGATGTAAAAGATATATTGAAGGAAAGGTCTTCTTTTTACAGTGGGTGATTATAGGCTAGAATTGTGCCTGGTCGTGTTAGGAGGACCACTGAATCAGAGCCAAGTTGGGAGACGTTAGTGTGAACAGGACGACTGAGCCCTTCTTGTCTAAGGTGGTGAACAGGGAGGATATTAAGGAAGTGAGTGTGTAAACTAGACGTGTACCTTTAGGTACGTAATGGAACAAGATGTCGATATAAAAGAGGAATGTGGCTAGTGTTGTACTTAACCCAAGTAAACTGTTGCAACGTGTGTTTTCCCTATTTTTAATGGGTGAAAAAATTATCTTGGGAATCAGAGATGTAGAGTTAAGAATATATGAGACACATGTGGTGTATAGTCGAACATAAAGTTCATGGATGAAAGTCCGCTGAGATGGTATGGCCAAGAAGGGCAAGGTAATTGTGAGGCTGGTAAAGAATATGTGACGTTATGGGGGTACAAGGAAGAGTTAGATCGTTTTCTAATGTACTGTTGCAGAGATCACGTCGGTTTTTGAGGGCTGCAAGTTGTGGGAACGGCTGTTGATCGTCTGCAGTGAAGATGTTGTGTACGTTATAATCATGTGTGAATGGGGGCGTTCCTCAGATTCAACAACTGAGCCTAGTCAATTTATAGTGAACAGTTGAGATAGTTGTGCAGAAGAATTTGTTCAATTAAGCTCACTAGATAAAAGTGAAGGATACGAGTGTGTAATAAGAGGCTGTTCACAACTAGTCCAACCCAGTCGATAATATTCAGAGATTTAATTAAATGAACCGTAATAAACTGACAACTTCATATGGAGAGGACTGAATTCTACGAGCGCTTCATATTTTGGTACAAAAGTTTTCATTCATTGAACTATGGTCTTGGTGAGAGCTTCATGTCCTTATTAAATACCTTCCGTAGTAAGAATTTAATTGTGTTTCCTGTAAGTACATCAGTTTCATTTTAAAGGGACTATATTCACTGTAAGTGCTCCATAAACACCGTAAGTGGTACCTCATGCGCAGTGTAAATAAGTTATCTTCACTTGAAGTGTTCTGTTATTTGTTGTATCATGTTTAATATACAGGAAGCCATTTACCAGCAGTGGAGTGTCGTCATACTGAGGCAGGAGCAGGGTGGAGGTAGGAGGAGGAGGAAGATATTAAAGATGGAAGTGAGGCCGGTTGGAGTAGGAGGAAGAAAGATGGTGGTAAAATAGGAGTGAGGATAGGGATGACGTATGCCTACTCTTCACCCCGACTCTCTAAAAGTTGTCAGATTCGTAGTGTGTATATGGTTATTGGCCACAAATTGTAGAAGGTTCTTTGAAGACGATTACATCCGTGGAATACCCCATAACAGCAGGCCAGAGATGATGATGTTGGTAAACAATTGAATAAATTGGTTGGTAAAGAAGAGGTATACAGAGCCAGAGAAGCGTTATGTGTATACGGTACGTCAGACTGGTGCCAAACATGGAAGAGATATGCGCAGCCACTTGTACGAGGCGGGTGTTTACAGAGGAGCGAACACAGATCAGCCCCATAGTCCCCACCCGGGGGACGGGCGGGCTGAGGCCCCGCGAGGAACGCATGTGTGACGCTGAAGTAAGGGTCACGTGTGCCGTAGAATTTCAGGTTGAAACTTATGTAATAAAAAGGAATATTGTACACATATGAGGCCAGGTGAAAGTTTGTTGGCAATAGCAGCGGCAGGAATGTTGCGGCAAAGTGTGACGGAGTGGTACTTTACGTGGGTCGTGATAAACAATTCAGAGGCTTGGCCCAGGACTTGGCCCCGATGACCACCTGCGCGTGAAGAGGCACCATCGCTGCTGCTGGCAAGGCCCACGAACCGACCGCCACCCACCCACGAGTGAAAACGACGAAATTGACGTTTGGGTGGGTACTGGCCGAGGCTGAATGTTGTAGTTGGTGCTGACCCATGTAGTAGTTATGGTAGGTAGCGGCAGTGAGTGTTGACGCTGCTGACCCATATAACAGCACAGGATGGTCACTGGTTGTGAGCGTTGTGGTATTCGGCAGTCAGTGCTTTCGGCGTTCACTGGGTTACTAATGGAAGAACGGAAGTATTTCGTCTTAGAAAGTGATTTATCGCCCACTGAAAGGCCTTACAGTTATGGAGAATTGTTCAAAGAGAATGCCACTAAGTTGACGGCATTTGTGAATCACGAAAACAAGAAATTTTCAACCGCTGGCAAGTCTACCTTCGTCTTGCGTCACACAACTTAGAGACGTACATCATAGATAATTGGTGATGTTGCACAGCGAAGTTGTAAAACGAGTTGAGGGACTCCCGTCACTCCCAAGCGTTTAGTTTAGTACTGGTTTGCCGTTACATTTTAGGCATGTCTCACCAGGTGGGGACATCAAAGAAAATGTATTCTGGAGACTAAAGAAAATCATATCACGCGGTATTGAAGAAAAAAAGAAAAACGAGAATCTTAAAAAATCCCTGTATACCTCTAGATAAACTTTAAACAAAAGTCACACGGAAATACGACAGTGCCACGTGGATATATTTACCGTATTAGACTCATGGGAAGTGATCCAATTTTCAGACTTTATTATATTTCACTGTCATTCGTCGGTGCTGGAAGTACGAGTATGTAATTGGTACTATTAGGTGAACTGGAAAAATGCGCTGTAATCAAAGTTTCATCGAAGAGCTTCGTGTAAAGGAGAAACCTGTTATGTTCCATGTTTCAGTGTGGCAAGGGGCTCTCAGTTAATAGCTAACAAACTCGGTTAGCCGAATTGATGGAGGCTGTGCAGATGTTTGTGGAGGAGAAAGAAAAGTTACAAGTGGAAAAGAAGGATCCATAGTGGGCAGCATATTTGGCATTTCCCATAGTTTTAATCGTTATTCACCACCCCGCATGCTGTGGCATGGGACAGACATTACACGCACTCAAAATCTTGAGCACATACAGTTATACAGATACATTTCCAGTCATCGACTCATTCCACCCCAGGTGCAAAGTATCCTCGTTCCCAATTTTTATCGGAAAATATTCGGTTTTCACGGGAAGATAAAGCGCTTTCTACGGGAAAAAGTATGTCGAAAGACCTGAACCATTTTCCTTGCTCTAAGATACAGCGCAGGGACTTAAATGTGCGAAGGAGGAAAACAAACACTTGAGAAAAAAAGTATACTGCAAGGAATATAATAACACAACAGACTGGAAGGATTTATTGACTACTTTCATGACCAGTTTGGTGGATACTTGCAGAAGGTAAAACCCTGACAGGCCTTCCTGGTCAAACGTCCTGTGACAAACGTGACCATCACTGGAGCTGCGGCAACAGATCCAGATGAAGTAGACATTGGACACTGGGAGAATGAGGTCCTGGAGATGTTGCGTAAGAAGGTTCATTGTGCAATCCTGGAAATGCTATCCACAAACAAAATACATTTGATGTAAAGACGATAATGATAAAAAAAAAAAAATCCTGGAACAAAAGGAATCCAAACAAGTCATGGCATTGTTTGCTGAAGTGCTAGTGTGAAGATTAAGCAGTTCGTGGGAGTCTGCACCTCACACAGCTTTTCACAACCCTGGTGACACCTCAACCTGTTACTGGCTTAACGTGTCGGGTTTATTTATGATAAATGTAAGGGTGGATGCGGGGGAAGGGAGGCAGCTTTCAAGGGGAAGGGTTAGAGTGCTACGGGATTAGTAAATTCTTAGAGGGTGAAAGAGCCTCAGTATGCCTCCTCTCCCACCCCATCTCTCTTGATCAGCCATTGAACTGCAAGTGTGTCTTTGTGCCACACAAAGGTTTCTGCACACAATTCGGACAGTTAGGGAGTTTGTCCATGTGATATGATCCATATGCCAGCGGAATTACATTTTCTAAACTTTTGTTGGCTCTCTTACTCGTCAAGATTAAATTTTGTAATTAGTTTACCTAAGCAAATTATTGAATAGATTTAATTAACTATATGATGATTCTAATTACTGTTCTAGCACGTTAATGAAGACTTGACAACGGCTCATTTGAAATACAATGAATATTAGGTAGTAGGCATTTAACAGCAGCTGCCCAGGTGGTACTTCCATCCTGACTGAGGAGTGATTACGCCCTCAGTGTTAGGAATGCTGGTCCTGTTTGCTGTCCCATCAAAACAGGACTCTCGGACTAGTCCCGCCATCTTCTCCTTACAAGCACTATACACTTCTTATTTCGATTGTTGTTGTTGTTTTTTCTTCACACCAAGTCCTCTCTGCCATCTCCCGTCCGCACAATCGTTTTTAAATGCTATGGTGATAGAGTCCAACAAACTTATGGCCCCTAGTCCCCGGTAACATGGGGTGCTAAGAATGTGTGGTTTCCTGCTTGACTCCAATACCAATGAGAGGGAGGGGTCACATAGTAGTAGAACCGGCCCCTCCCATGACTTTTCACTTTCTAATAGACCTACGTCTTTTTCTGATCGTTATACTAATTTTCGTGGTCTTTCTAGTAACGTCTCCTCTGTTGGACACCTCTGTCTAGTACCTCACCTTGTATCTTTTTTCTCTCTAGACCCAGTTGTCTAATGATAGTCTCACAAGCCCCTTTCTCTTAACCAACTATAATCTTCAATCAAGATTCCGGTTCCGAGGTGGTAGTTATGCTTATGCCAACATCAGTACACTTGTGGCACGCCTCGAGGGCCTTTAGTTCCTAAATTTTTATGTTGTCTAGCTCAAAGTCTGTCTCCCAACTACCACTGTTTTCCTTTGTTTCTCCTACTGGTCTCTTAATTCTACAAATTCTATATCTTTCTTCGATAATCTAAACTCCTGCTATGAGGTCGTGACATCCTCTTACTTGCAGGCAAAAATTTCTACTTAAGAGATTTCAACTTTCACCATAGGGAATGGCTGAGTTCCTCCCATACGGATAGTGGGGGAATAAAAATCCTCACGTTCTCCGTTCTCAGTGATCTAGAGCAGATTATCACCTACCCCACCCATATTTCTGACCGCTGTGACCTCTCTCCATATTTTCTGGACTTGTTTTTCACCTCTAATCTTTTGTGCTGTAGCTAAACGATCTCGCCCCCAATTGGTTTATCTGACCATGCTCTCATAAACGTATTTATTTCAGCGGCACCTTCCCCTCCAATAGCCCCTTCTAAACGGAAATTTTGGCGCCTTAACAAAGCTGACTAGAATAACTTAATTTTTTTTCTGGCCTTCCTTGGGTAAATTACTGTCTTTAAAGGGTAATGCTTCTATTTCTGCCGAACGCATAACAAACGTCATTGCGGGAAAGTGAGCATTTATCCCGCCTTCCTGCAGTACGACGACTTCTAATCCCTGTGTCAGCCGTTCCTGCTCTTGAGTCCTTTCAGTCAAGGGATCAGACACATCGGACTGGAAAAAGTCTCCTTCAGCCGACACCCGTTCAGCATATAAACTGCCCGTAATCACTGCAGGTACGTTATCCGTGAGGCAAAGCGTTCCTTTGTTTAAAGTGCGATAACCTCTCCTCCTCATTCACTAATATACCTTTTCTGGTCATTAGCTAAGGGCATCGCTAACAACTTCTGTGCTCTCCTCATCCTTCACTTTTTTGTTTTGATGGTATTATAGCTGTCTTTCCTGTAGACAAAACAACTCTCTTTGGTTCTCGCTTCTACTCAAACTCCTCTTGGATGACTAACATTCCTTCACCTGATGCTCCTCTTACAAATCCTAGGGCACTCCCCGTAATCTCTTTTCGAATTGTCCGAATAGCGCTTCTTTCTCTGGTCACTAAGAAGGACTAAGAAGGAATATTGACATTTTTCTTTGATTTTTGCTGGTAACCCTGGCAAAGTTATTGTGCACCCCATGTTCATCCTGTGAGCGTTAGCGCAAAAGGGTTACAGAGGTCACAGACGGTCTTTATCAGACCCCAGTGGGTTCATGATACATATGTCGTCACAGAGTTGAATCATAATATGAGCTTCATTTTATAGTTACATGTGGTAAGTTTTACCGACTAGATACAAAAAGTGGATACAAACTTAAAATTTCAGGTATCTTGTTGTTAACAGTAAGGTGTTGTAACATTTCTTGCAGAGTTTGTTCAGACCTATCCCTATGAAACCCTATTTTTTTCTCATTCTAAGAATGTTCTAGTTTGTGGCATCATTTTTGGCCACAATCTTTACAGCTCACATGATTAAGATTTCCAGGTAGACCAAAGCGTCAGTGGCATCTATTAGAGACTGGATTTAAGCTAAGTACATCTTTTTAACAATTCTGAAATACACCATAACTAGGACGCAACAGTTCTAAGAGCTCTGAGTTTGTCTCTTAAAGTCCGGCCTTGATGTGGACTTTTGTCCATGACTGGAACTTCCAACGGAAAAGAAACAAGAAGTCCAGCCAGAATCACTGTACGGGCCTCCAAAGGCAAAGGCCCGTGTGGCACGATATGTGTGACAGTCACTGCAAACAAAACTACCCGCAATCATTCCCTGCTGCTCCACTGACGCCTTCGCACGCTCAATAAGAGAATTTGATGGATTCGGACTGAAACGTTGAGACAACCATTGGACGTATCTTACTAAACCTCTCCACCCATGTAAAAAGAGATATTAGAAAGTTTGAAAAATTCTGAAAGAATCTAAAAAAAAATCTTAATTTTAACAAAATGCGTTTACAAGAAGAACTGCCGCCAAAACACACACACACACACACACACGGGCATGGATATACACGCTTATACACATTCAAACTTGGTTGTCTATGGCCTTTTGCATTATGATGAATGGGGCGTATAGGATTACCTTGTCTGTACTTCTTGAGGCACGCAGAAGGTTCCCTGTAACCAGTGTTACAACCGTCTTCTGCTTCCAGCCAAATTGTATTGGAATTTTTGTAATATACGGTGACTGATGTGTCCAACTCATCTCTGTTCCTGCCTGCTTTCTTACCTGTTTACCGGTGTTACTGAGTTGGTGATTGTTTGTTGGGTACTCGAGCTATACAGGTATTATTTTTTTTGCTTCGTTACCATTGTAAAAGGGGTGGGAATGCATGAGAGTTTGTGTAAGTCGCCTACCTGTTTGTACTTTACAGGTCTGCACTCGTGGGATCCCGTCTCTTAAAGTCTTTCCTCTATTGTCGTACAACTTTTTAAACATATTTATGCTCTTAAGTATTCAATGTTTATTCATTCTTTATATTTGATTTATGCACTTCCTCACACCTTTAGCATTTTTGATTTGTTTTCTGATATCAAGTTATGGCCTTTGGTTGTTTTATCCTTGCAGCTTTGGAAAAACTGGCTTGAAGTTGAAAGGTTGTGATCAGGCCATCCCTTACTCTCCTCTCTTCCTTGGTGGGCAAATTTAATGCCTGTAACCCGTAATTTATCTTTTAATTCTCGTACCATCTTTCTTGCCCTCATTTGGACCTTCTCTGTTAGTTCTTTATGATTCTTTAAACGCGATGACCAAATCTGAGAAGTGTTATTTTGCTTTTGACCTAATGTAGGATGTGAACAGCTTGCTGAATATTTACTCTGGCTACAGGTTAGGGATAATGTCTACCCCCAAGTCTCTTTGACAGACATCTTCCAGCAGTTTATTTCCTACTACATGATATTTACATGAAGGCGTTGTTTCAGTGTCCCACCTTCAATTCTTTACATTTAATCAGGATGAATTTTATAAACCGCTTATCAGGGAAGATGAACAGCTGTTTACGGTTTGGTCCAATTGTCGGTCCCAAGATTCGAACCCATGCATGTCTTGGGGTTCCGCGCTGAATCAGGGTCAGTAAGGCTAAACACTACACCACTGAGATCCGAGTGTGTATTATTACTATTTGTGTATTATAGATTTAAACTCGTGTTGCTCCGTCTCGTGACCTTGTATATACGTATTTTGTCTATTACCATGTTTATAAACACACACACACACACACACACACACCTTAACTCAGCTACCTTTTTATCGACCAGCCCCGAGGAGAGGATGAACAGCTGGGCTGGGCTATGGACCGATTGCAGCGCCCACGATTCGAACTAGTGCGTTTCCGACCCAGGCTGTAATAATGATCCTAGTTTTAGAAGCATATACTGTTTATCACCGCTCATTTATGTTTCTCCACTAACCTCGTCTGTGGTCCTCGTATCATTCGTCTTTTATTCTTTAATATTATTTTCTTATTGGTTTAGGAAGCCGTAGCGTGTAATGTGCCAAGTCATCGTTTTGTGTTGCTGTTCGTCACGGAAAAACTTGCTTTGTAGAGATCATGGATCACTGGAGAGATATAATTCATGATATAGGTGAGCTTGCAAATTTAAGCCAAGTAAGTAGCTAAGGAACAATCCATACAAGGGTTGACCGCTGTGTTGCCTCCTTGTATCCTCGGACAGAGATGCGTTGGAATTCTTTCACACTCCCTCTCTTCTTTTAAGAGTCGGGTCTGCAGGCGCATGAAGATCCTAGATTAATTCTTCATAATTTTTTTTTAGTGCTTTTTATGTTGCCTTCCATCCGAGATGGTCGTGATTGGGGCATTGTTTTGCCCGAGCCATGGCCACTGCTATATATAAAAAAAAGATGTTCTGGATCAAATAATTTTTTTTTTTATTACCTAATGAAGTGTCTATGTGAAGACCCAGGGTACGGGAGTTGTCCCTGGATATATAATCAACTTGATTATATAAGATATCAAAGTGTTCAAGGGGTGGACACTGCCTCAGATTGCTCCAGAAGTGATTAATCATCAAAGTGTTGTACAAAAAGTTATTGGCCATTAAACTGTTTAAGGAAGCATTAATCACCGAAGTGATTTACGAGTAACTAAGCGTTGAAATGCTTCAGGAATAGTTGATCAGTGAAGTGTGATAGGGACTATTAATCACTAAAGTGTCCTTGTAATTACTCTTGAATCACTTCAAGAATAATTCATGACTGAATTAATCTCCTGCAGTGATTCATAACCGAATTGTATTCCTAGGATTGTGACAGGAACAAGTTGTCACTAGCGTGTATTTAAGAATAACTCATGTGGTTTACAAATAATCAGTGTTGGAATTAGTTTAGAAATTAATCATTGAACTGATTGCAGATAATCCATAATTTAAACATTCTGTTCATACTTAATTATTTCATTAATAGAGAAATAATGGACTGTCGAGGATGCTTTAGAAGGTCATATGTGAAATGTTCTCACAAATGATTTACCACAACATTAGTAGGTTAACCTTTTGAACATGACCATGCAACCCTTTAGCAGGGCTGAACAACCCTTGAGTGTGGTGATGGCTTGACCTTTCACCTTTTCTCGAAGGGTCAGGTCATCACACCGAAGGATCGTAACATCTTGCAGGAGGATCATACCGGCGTTCTCGAGGGATTGAGTACTGTAGATAACGTACGACACATGTTTTTGGAGCATTTTTTTCAAACGAGTTTGGCTCATTAAAAGTATGTGCAGCATTGCCTAAGGTGTATGCGCAGTTGCATAAGAAAATGCAAGAAGCGTACCTGAGAATTGGTATTAATGAACGCGGTGTTTGGCAGTACCGGTAAGTAGGGAGATGAGTTCATACTGAGACGACGCTAAGTGGTGTTGGCGTGCGGAGTGGTCTTCATAGATCACTACGGACAAGTTGGTGCGAGGCGGGGCAATTACTGTGTGGCGGATGATGAAGTATGGAGGGTGGGCCACGGCGCGGCGGAGCAGTCTCACCTGGCTGCTGCTGCTGGTGTTGATGGAGGCACCACCTTCCTCACCCCGGGCTCACAAGAGGTGGACCCTTCCTGCATACAAACGCCCTCATTGTTCACTACTCCACCCAGCAATACATGCTCGTTTGTGTAGTCTTCCCGCCCTGTGCTGTTACCTAATATAATACATAGGTCGTTGTGTGCGTGAGTCCCCAGTGCGGTCCCCCCGTCTCGGGTGGGTGGTGGCCGTAGACCACTCCACTGCTGGCCCCCGTCGCTGGCTCTGCTCGGGTCCCCCTCCTCCCCGGCACTGTCCGTGTGTCCTACTGTGTCCTGATGTTAGTGTTGCTGTGGTCAGCTGTGTTTACATTATTCGTGGAGTTTATTAATCGATACGTGAGCTGCTTTTTTTTTTTTTTTTTTTACTGCGACAGCAGTAGTTAGCGTAATATGCAGATCATGAAACAACACACACACAGACATGTTAGTAGGAAGGGGAGATAGACGAATGGCAGTGGATCCATTTCGAGATGGGTTGGGGTCATCACTGAAATGCAGCAGGGCTCGGTCTTGGGACCATTGCTCTTCTTGATCTGTGCTTAAACAGTCTGCCAGGAGTGGAATCGTATCTGAAGTTGTCTGCGGATGCTGACGGGGTCATGAGAGAAGTAAAAGAGTGATGAGGACTGCATCATCGTAGAGTACGAGAGGACCTAGACAGACTTCAAAGTTGGTCTTATGCATGATCAATGAAATTCAACCTGAGCTAATGTCAAATGATGATGATTGGACACAGTGAAAGAAGACTTCGATACGAGCGTTATCTAGCTGAAAATAAAGTTCAAGAATCTCTTTGTGAGAGAGATTTGGGAGTCGACTTTGTACCTAACCTGTCGCCATAGTTTTACGGAAGGAGAATTGTAAAGTAAGCAAACCTTTTGCTAGTAAGTATTAGAATCGCTCTGAAATACATGGGCAAGAAAATATACTTCTCGGGTTTCGTAACAGCACATAAGGAAACACAGAGAAGCAACACGGGAAGTCCAGAGAAGGGCAATGAAGATGGTATCACAATTGAGAGTCAGGGGTTACAGTGAGAGGTCGAGGCCTGAAACTTGTCCACCATGGAAGAGAGAATAGTCAGGCGTGCATTGATCTCAACCTGTAAGTTACTAAGCCAGGTTGATGATGTCGACATTGAACAGTTTTCTGGAAAATACATAGAGTAACCAGAGGCCATTATAAGAAATTAAGCAAGATATGGGGTAATGGAGATGTGATGAAGCACTGTTAATGTATTAAGAGGAATAAGTTAACTGATAGATTTATTAATGATGTAGTTTAAGAAGTCGTATAGTTGTAGAGATTGAACCTCATAGGTGTAGAACTCCCTACCCTTTATGTACATATAGGTTATTATAACTAATTACACACACAGACACACAAGATAATACCAGTTCTCAGGCAAGGCGTGTCAATATGCGTTTCTTTCCTGATTTAGAGAAACTTTTGTCTGAGATAGAATCGGATTATTGCTGTTGCCAGATGTTCATTGGAAAGTAGATTAGAAGATTAACGAGAATCTGTGCATTTGTCTGAGGCGAGCTGACTGCGGCATTCACATTGCTGTGGGCTAGATTCATGGAGAACAGGTATACATCTGGACACTGGATTTCAACTGCACTGAACAAGTCTTTTCTAATTAAGTATATGAACCCTAGAACTCCCGTCTGGTAAGTAGATTAGTGGCTTTTTGCTGATATTTGGCGAACAGCCTCCCAGCCGCAGTGTTCGAAAACCAGACCACATGGTCTTACTGCGTCAGAGTCACTGGGAAGAATGTGTGTGGGATCACGAATATTACAGGGCTGGAGAACGAGGCGCAGTGTCCAGCTGATGCTGGGACTGTAGCCGACGGCAGCCAGCTGAGATCGGGTCAGGTGTCATCGGAAGAGTCTGTGAGGAAGGTGTGACACGGTCTTCACTGTTCCCTTCCCCAACATAGTAAGTAGACAAAACAAACAGAAGGTGGTTGACGGGACCTGCCAGGGCAGACAGCTGTTTATGTCGGGCTGTAAACATTGACGTTCAGACCTAAATGTTTACCCCAATAAAACGCGTGTTTGCACGTTTTTCCCCCCAACACCGTGAGGAGTTTTTACCCTCTGTTCTCCCATCGTGCCTCATGACTCGATCGTTTCAGGAGATTACTTAGAAATGGAAAGACGTACATCGCTTTGCTAAACGAGTGTTATTTTTGCAGTGACAGCTAGTTTTCGTTTGGTAACTACTTTCTTTTCCTTTAAGCAGTCGGCAACTGTACCGTGCTCGTGTCCAGGTATCGTCAAGCTGTTGCTTCCTCACGTTCCCCAACTGCCTCTTTATCTCGTGTCCATCATCGATCTCCCTTCCGGAATTGATGCTGATTTAATCTTGCGTTTCTCATGTCTGTGTCAACCCCCCATCTGCCGTTCTCCTACGATCGCCCCCGTGTGTTCCTTGGCGTCACCCTCATCCTCCGTTTTCCCCACTTAACCTTCCGTTCTTTTCCTCGTTTTCCGTGGGTTGGCCCACCGTCCCATCTCGACCCCTGGCCCCGTCATAAATTGGGTTATTGTGGTTCATGCTACGTGGAGGGACTAGAGAGCAAAATATTGCTGCTGCACGGTTGATATTTACAGCGGGTAGGAGCAAGGCGTACTACCGGTTGAGGGCATGTCTTAGACAGTGTTGCTCTCCGCTGGCTTACCGACCACACCTCTGTAACTCTCTCCTTGCTTAAGTGATGCTTCTGTTTTGATATCTTTTGGTTTAGCTTCCATGTTACGTAAGTGCGTATTGTGTGCTTACGATGTATTCATTTAGTTGGACGTGTGTTCTTTTTGCTAAGGTTACCGTATGTGCATGTATGCTGTTGATTATCCTAGCTATGTCGGCTGTGTATGAATCCTAGCTGCGTTTTCTTCTTTCTTTAATCTGTGTGTTTTTATAGTTGACTCATGTGCACTGTTGACAGGCTTTCTGAATATGTTTATTTCACACTTACCGTTGTTTATTTGTGGGTTTTACTGCTGTTGACTTCCCCAGCTCTTTCTCGAATCACTGAGGATTTCTCCCGCTGTGAATGTGTTTAATGTGGACTTTCCTTGCTATGAATGTTCATGTAGTTGACTCCTCTGCCGTTCTAACGCGTAAAATCGATTTTTTTTTTTTTTTTACAGAAAGTGGAATATGAATCGAGATAAACCTCCTTAGAATTACTGTAAAGATACTGACTTGAGCCGTCCAGCCTGGGGAGTGATGTCTTAAAGTCTTTTTGCTGATATTTGGTGAACATTATCCCAGTCGCGCTGTTCTTATGCAATCCCGTTTGAACTGCTGCAGGATACCGTAGCCACAGACGGTACGCCTAGGGTCAGATCCCTCGTCAGAGAGAGAGAGAGAGAGAGAGAGAGAGAGCTACCATCGGATGAAAGTCATTTTCCACAAAGGTTTACTTGCCTCCTTTCCCTATGACGATTTTAGTTTCTCATTTGCTGATGCTAGAAACCAGACGAGGGTAACAGAAACAGTCGTTGAATTAAAAGGTCTAAGTTAAGGAGAAAGGCTAGAGGCCTTAGACATGCCCACCATGGAAGAGAGATGAGTGAGAGGTGACCTGATCTACGTTTAAGTTTTTAAACCAGATTGATGACATAGTCGGCATAGAACAACCTGAGCACGTAGCACAAAACTGAGCAGGAAACTTGTTATAAAAGAAGTAATGAAGTAGTTTTATAGTATCAGAGTGGTGGGCGATCAGAATAAACAGAGAGATAACGTGGTCAGTGCAGACAGTGTACACAAGTGTAAAAGGTTATAAGATGGTGAAAAATTTCCAGGAGATGGGTCCCATGAGTGTGAAAAACTCCTTCTGTAAGAGAAAACTAATCACACACACACACACACACACACACACACACACACACACACACACACACACACACACTTTAGTCATACAGAAAAACAGTCATGTCCATGAACGCACTGTACACAGGTTTACAAAGTTTTAAACAGGGAAAACTGTGCACTGTCACTTCTCTTTCTTACCAGTGGAGATGTAAGTACCAACAAATTTCATTCAATTCATGGTTGTCATTGAGGCAGCGACATAGGTATTTCAGCAAAGATGACATAATCATACCTACCCACTTGTTCGAAATTGATCATTACAATCGCAAAAATGTGCATAAACGCCTTTAAGAGTCTTAGGTACAGCCTGGTCTTGAAAGGATATATCTGCAGCCAGACAATGTGAAGTAATATTGCAAGACATTTCATTACATCTTGCGGGCGGTGAGGAAAGAGCGTACGAAACGAACAGAGAAGAATGGACGTCGGCAGAGTGCGTGACGAGAAGTGTCACAGACGCACACACGGACGGGAAGGGTGGGAACGTTGCACCCAGTATGCAGGATGTCTTCGAAGGTTCGGGTTTAGTGAAAGAGCCCAAAGCATTTGCTAAATCCAGTAGCGTGTGATTATTGTATCCCCCCTCCCTCTTACATGAGATTGTAGAAAATTGTCTGGCGCTAGAATTATCAGATGGGATCGGTTAGTATGTTTTACTTAAGGTGTTATGCTTAGAAAATAAAAGTATTTGAATTTCACCCGACAAAATTGTAGGTGTTTTATAATCAGATCTGAAACACCGTATAAGAACAGTGAGATCTTGCCTAGATTCTTAGGTTTTCCCAGCACTCATTTATATAACTCTTGGCAACGGAGGGTTGCGAGATGGCGGAGTGTCGTGGAAGCCTATGTCAAGTTCGTTTATATTAAAATCCGTTGTTTTTAGGGAGGACTCGTCTGTATCACACTCTGTACAGAGGGCAAAGACCCGCCGTGGAAGCGCTGCAAAAGCAAGAGTTATGCTCATTCATTGTCAACACAAAAACCGGACTTGTCAGTGTTCGGGTCATAGTGTTACAAGATTTCTTCCTTAACCTCATGATCGCAACGGTACAGCCACTTGGGTATGATGCTCTGGCCTCTGACCTGACCCCTGAATGTGTTAAAGGAACGATTTATTTCCCAATTATTGATCACAGTTTGTTATAATAGATTTGATGTTGGAGTTGTTGATAAAGGTAGCGATAAGCTGTACTGCTGTTTAGACATCGTCTGTACCTGGCAATACTTCCAAAAGCCTGTGCCATAAAGGCATATATGGTACTGGGAAGACACATTAAGGCAGCAGCAGCAACTCGTGCTCAGTTTCTACTCACATAATCCAGGACCAACGCTATACACTGAACACAGAGGGAACTTTGGTAATTTTCTTGTTTGAGGCTGCATATGTGCTTCTCCAAGACACTTAAATGTGAATATCGCCGGAGTGAATATATTGATGAAATGTAATTCCCGTACAGTCTTGATCCTGCAGCTCTAACGGAAAGTCTTGAGACTTGCTTCAGATGTAATGGATGAAAACAGACTTGTAT
Organism: Panulirus argus; assembly: GCA_038088735.1. Classification (NCBI taxonomy): domain Eukaryota; kingdom Metazoa; phylum Arthropoda; class Malacostraca; order Decapoda; family Palinuridae; genus Panulirus; species Panulirus argus. Next base: position 15,373 of record JAYMFT010381492.1, read on the forward strand.
TTTCTTGTAGCAGCCTGGGTGGTTGACCATCCAACTACGGTACCAGGTGATGGAAAGAGGGGATCCAGAGCTTGCCCGAGCACTTAACCTGGGCATGACTGTGGTCTGTGATCGCAGCAGGCGGCTGGTAGCAAGTTTGTTAAGTTAGGTATGATGACTGGGCCACAGAGAAGACGCTTCAGTCACATCTCCAGAATTTATTTCACAGGGATGCGAGGGAGCAGCCCATATACCCTAACAGTGGTGAGGGTACTCCGTACTCAGCGTAATTGGCCGAAATGCCTTATTTTCATTCACCATTCGTTACACCACCAACATCTTGTTACACAAGATGATCCTTGTTACGGACGTTCATCATACACGTTGATAGATTTTTTATGTGAAAGAGGTAGATGTCGGGTATCCCATACAAACCATTATCATTTATAATCATCATCAGCGTGTGATAACCTATGCAGAATTCATTGTAGACATTCGTATGAGATTTGTCTTTATACCTCAGAATAGCATGACACTTCCTGCCCCAAAGACTGGCTGAAGTAACTGGGTGACAGTAGAGTCGGTAATGCCGCTCTGGTGGGCACTATAGCAACCGTAGACCTCCAGGTTCACATCCGTTACATTGCCCGCGATAGTTCATTTTGTTAACGGAAGTATTGCTACGTTTGGGTTTTCCGTTTTCTCTCCTTTGAGGCTTCATTGACGATTGTGTTATCCATCCACGGACACAAATGCCGATATGGACGTGCCTTAGATAGCACGGATTCCATCAGCTGAAACCAGCACCATCCACTGGATCACCATGTTTGCTGGAGTCTATCTGCGTACCTGGACACTCTTCTGTCACACACTAGTGTACCTCTTTATTTTCACGGGATATGAAATGTAAGCAGTCATACAAATCTCTGTACTTATCTGTAAATGTTATTTGTCATCCATTAGGAGTATTAGACCCGGACAGAGCAAAACTGCAGGACACAGCTCATTAGACTATGATGTCCTTTGTGGCAATACTCGGTAGGAAAAATGAAGATGTTTGTAGTAAATATATGCAGGCTATCCTCATAAAGTTCTCAAAGGCCTTTTAAATAAGAGTCCCGAAAGTACGGACTCAAAGACAGAATAAATACGCTATTTACCACTCGTTCAGTAAGTGTTCAAATTGCATGACATGAGCTAGCATACCCATACCCTTCGTACCCATGGGTATGGGGGTATGCGGGATTATGTCATGCTGAACATTTATTGAACTGAAGTTAGATAGTGAATTCCAGCGTACGAGTGCACACTTTCCAGACACCGTGTGCCGCCGGGCAGGATCCCCAGGTATCTTGTGACTCGTCACCCGCTGATACCAGGGATGTGTTTGTCCACCTCCTGCTCCCGCCCTCCCTCGCACTCCTCGTGTCTTTATAGACCTTTTTATTGTATTCTGACGCTTTTTATTTGATTTTATCTTTAGAGTTAATTTTATTTTCTTACACTTTAATGATTTTGTCTCGTGTTGTTGAGGAGTGATGACCGTGTTGCATTAGTTGTACTGTCTTCCTTCTTTACCTTTTATATACGTTATCGCATTTTCTTTGTTCGGGAGATCGTCTTTTGTGTACTCGTCAGCCAATCGTGCGATCGCTTGCAGTGTTTTATCCACGCATGTGAAATGCTTCACTTTGATATTGTTGGTACAAAAGAGAGCTTTACCTGCAATTTCTTTTATGTAGGTCTTTGTAAATTATGTATTATATAGAGATAATTATGAAGATGTAAAAGACATATTTCTTCAGTTTTATTCATCCAACATTTTTCAAGAGAAGACACTGCAGAATTTGACATTCTTATCTTCACAGAAATGGGAGCTGGAAGACCAGTATCTGTTCATACATTTCCATCATACAACTGTACAGATTTTGTCGTGTACAACTGATGTAAGGAATTTAAGTGACTTATGTACTAGCTGGTATTCGTAATACAGTTGCCGTCTTCCCTGTGGTGGGCTGCAGCCCATTCGTGTGGCGTGAGCTATGTGGCGAGGTGTGCAGTCAACACGGGTGGCTGTCACTGTCCTGGCACCCACACCCAGAGCCACAGCGGTGGAAGTCACACTCAACGCTGGAGTCTTGACAGTTATGAATGTGTGTCATTACTGTTTGTGTGTTACGGGGGGAGAGTTTTACACTCACGTTGCCCCGTCTCGTAACCTTGTATATAGATACCATGTCATTAATTCTGTGTACACACACACACGCACACACACACACACACACACACACACACACACACACACACACACAGCCAAAGCCAGGTTACCTAAGGGAGGATAAATAGCTGGTTGGCTCTGGGCCCACATTCGCGCTCAGGATTCGAACCCATCCTGACCCTACCCTAGGTAGGCCCGTGCTGACTCGTGAACCGTAACGCTTACCATTACACCTTGGAGATCCGTGTATGTATGTGTGTGTGTGTGTGTGTGCTATGAGGTCACAGTGGTGTGCTGCAGGATTCTGTTCGAGGACCATTGTTCTTCTTGATCTGCTTTAGTGACTTTCCAAAAGGATTGGACTCCTACCTGAACTTGTTTGAAGAGTATGCGCTGGTCATGAGGGAAGTGAAAATTGAGTAGGATTGCATTGAATTACAAAGTGACCTAGACAAACTCCAAAGTTGGTCATATACATGGCTAATGAAATTCAACTCTAGGTTAAACGGTAAACAGTTGAGGATAGAACACGACGAAGGAAAGCCTCGATATCAGTATTCTCTAGCAGGAAAGAAGCAGTAGCAATCTGCATGTGAGAGAGTCTCGGGAGTCGACATCGTCCCTAACCTGACAGAGAAGGTCTCGAGGAGGGCAACAAAGATGTTACATGACTAAAGAGAGCTGACTTAGACGGAAAGGCTAAAGGCCTTAGATTTTTTCCCACCATGGAAGAAAGAGTGAAGGGCGACCTGATCACATTGTTTAAGTTTTTAAACCAGTGTGACGACGTAGACAACGAACATATCTTCGGAACATGAATGGATAGACCAACCAGAGGCCATGTATGAAGTTAAGAAAAAACTTGTTAAAAATGTAGACAGTACACAAACGTTAAAAAAACTTGTCTCATGGTTTATAAAGACAGTTCATATGGGTCTCCAAAAGTTTAGAATTCGCTCAACTTAAAGGTCATATAGGTAAATGGCACACACACACACACACACACACACACAAAAGCTGGGTCAACAACATGTTCAAACCTATTTTGTCTGCTTCAGTTTCATTACATCACATTGCCAGTCGGCAATTCCCTGGTCACTCTTCATCAACCCTGGCGTGATGATGGCCAGCCCCCGTGGCCTTGAGATGTGCAGAGCTTGTTTTCCTTTCGGATTGGCTTCCTCGTCCCAGGTTTATCATGACCCGATTTGGCTGCAATACTGGACCAATTGGTACCAAGTTTGGCATGATGATTGCCTGTGGTCGGGTGATTGGGAAACTTGTTTTTGTACGCATCTGGCCGGTGTCACCAACCGTTGAGTAAGTCATTCCCGGCCAGGCTCGCATCACCACCAACTAACTCTTGATCACGTGTGTGTATTTGTATTTATATGGGAGAGAATGAAGGGTGTGAGGAGTGCTGGCTTCCCCTCGTTCAGGCAGCTGAAGGCCGGTGGAAGGCCATAACTTTCGGTTCAGGGTTTCGTTCTTATTTCGTACGCATTCCATCCCATTCATCTTTACTATGAAAGGCCGTATTATTTCAGCGATTGTCGTTCGTGTAACTTCTCATGGCTGGTTCCATCGTTTGTATGCAGTTGTCTTATGCCTGGCCAGACAGTCAGTCATCCCTTGGGCCTCGTGACTATCGTCTGTTCATTACGGGGACATGACCGATGGGGTGCACAGCTGGTGACAGGGGTGTGTGGGCGGTGTGTGTGGCTCTGTGGATGTAGCAGTTGTCGCTCGTGTGGCGAGGCAGACGGGCCTCCTTCCACTGCCCCGCAACAGTTCCCCTCCTTCATCTCCCCTCCACACCCACACCTTTTTTTTTTTTTTTTTTTTTTTTTCTATGACTCGGCTGCCTCCACAGACGCACTCGACGACGTGCATCCGTTGCCACACGTACAAAACCCGCTAACCTCACACCATCGCCGGAGCCAGCCACCAGGTACACTTCTTCATGCACGGTCATCTACCACGACACCAGCACCCCACACTCGGACGTACCCTACCTCACCACTGACACTCGCACTCAACACACGCACTTTTCCCCTGACGCCGGTACCCTACATGCAGTTGTAACCCAAAAGAGATTTTCACCACTCTCATGCCACAGCCTCTCTCTCTAACTCCTCCCCCCTCTACTATCCTTCCCCCTAAGACACGCGCATCTTAAATTCTCAGGCATCCATTCTTGAACTCGCTTGCTACAGGTACTGCAGCCATCACTCCTCCTCGTCCGCGATTCGACCTGTACGCCCCTTCCTTGCTCAGCTTCCCTACTCTCGCACCACAGACGTGCACTTACCCCCAAGCACTCGCACCCCACAAAACACCACCCTTACCATAGTCGCACCGGTCCTATAGTTGATTGCACACACACACACACACACACACACACACACACACACACACACACACACACCACAGGCACGCATACACTTATTTTTGTGTGTCTCTGTGCACCAGAGATGTGCCAAATGCCCTGTAAAATGTCCGTTGGCACATTACATTTGGAGAGCCTGTGCCAAATTGGCACACTTCAGTCTGACTTACAAATTGAGGATAAAAATATATCGTGTGAGGACAGAAATACGAGGAGAGCAACAGATGTAAAGTGGGAGTGAACATGGTAACGAAAAGGACATTTATTAGTAACCAAAAGGTGGAATATATATATATATATATATATATATATATATATATATATATATATATATATATTATTTTATATTATATTTGATCGCTGTTTCCCGCGTCAGCGAGGTGGCGCCAGGAAAGACCCATCCACTCATATACACATATATCTGCCACAAGTAATCCAATGCACTCATACGCTGATGACTCAACACTGCATTCATCCACATACTTCAATTCTGCTCCCTCTTCTCTCACTCGATCTGCATCTCGCCTTGACACAGCTTCCTCAATAAACTCAGACTTGA
>JAYMFT010381503.1:0-20516 GCA_038088735.1 Panulirus argus
CATCCAGGCCCCACAGACCTTTCCATGGTTTACCCCAGACGTTTCACATGCCCTGGTTCAGTCCACTGACAGCATGTCGACCCCAGTACACCACATCGCTCCAATTCATTCTATTCCATGCATGCCTTTCACCCTCATGCGTGTCCAGGACCTGATCGCTCAAAATCTTTTTCACCCCCATCCTTCCACCTCCAATTTGGTCTCCCACTTCTTGTTCCCTCCACTTCTGACACATATATCCTCTTTGTCAACCTGATAGAGGAAAGCAATGAAGAAGTATGTGAAGATTTTGGAAGAAAGTTAAGTGGAAAGTTTCAGGATAATCAGAAACTATACTGAAAGGAGGTGAAAGAGGAAAGAGGTGGATGTAAGATTGAAAATGTTGATGCGAGAAGTAAGGAAGGAGAGTTGCTGAATCAAAAGGAGGAAGTGAAAGGAAGATGGAAACAGTATTTTGAAGAACTGATGAATGTGGGAGAAGGGGAGGCAGCAGTTGTTACATGCAAGGGTATGGAGGATGGAACGAATAGGATACAAATGCAAGGGCATATAGCAAAAAGAGAGGTAAGAAGGGCAATAATGAGTCTAAAGGTAGGAAAGGCTCCTAGAGTGGATGGGATTATGGCTGAAATACTGACTATGGAGGAGAAAGTGTGTTAGAGTGAATGCATCTTATATGTAATTAAGCACGAAAACAGGTTGTTCCTGAAGATTGGGTGAAAGCTGTTAATGTTCCTTTATTCAAAGGAAAAGGTGCTAAGGATATATGAAGCGATGAAAGTGGAACAAGTCTGTTAAGTATGCCAGGAAAAGTGTATGCAAGAATATTAATTGACAGAGAATAAGTGAAGAGCAAGGGGGTTTTAGGAAAGGTAGGGGATGTGTGAATCAGATTTGTGTAGAAAAAATGACCTTGGAAAAGTATTTAGCAGAAGGTAAGAAGTTGTATGCAGCTTTTATGGATCTGGAAAAGGGTGCAGAGATGGTGTTTGGTTGTGATATATGGTGGTTAGTGATAAGTCTATTTGCAGATGATACTGTGTTGTTTGCTGAGAGTGAAGAGGAGTTGCAGAAGGTTGTGTGTTTTATGATATGTGTAAGTGTAGGCAATTGAAGGTATATGCAAGTAAAAGTAAAGTAATGGTGTTTGAAAGGAAACAGAGTGAAAGTATAGATTTTGTAAAACCATATAGAGTGTAAGAAAAAAGTGTACTAGATTGTGCTTTAGATATGGGGAGAGAAGGACTGGAAGAGGTGAGAGAATTTAAGTATTTAGGAGCTGTTTTGGGTAAGTTTGGTGATATGGAAGGAGATATTAGAGAGAGAGCAGTACAGGGTAGAAGAGCCACTGGGTCCCAAAACAAAATAATAAAGGGTAGAGGTGTAAATATGGAAGAGAGGATTAAGAGACAGCATATTCCTCCTGGCCTACCTAGCAGAAACATGGACGTGGAATGAGTCACAGAGGTCAAGAATCCAAGCTGTGGAAATAAGCTGTTTGAGAAGAGCATATGTTGTGACCAGATGGAATGAAGGAAGAAATGAAGGGGTGTATGAGAGATGTAGTATGGCAGGGAATGTAAAAGAAATGAATTACAGAGAGATAGAGTGGATGAAACAATACTTTGAGGTGGTTTGGGCATGTGGAAAGAGTGCAATACTGGAAGTTTACAAGGAGAGTGCATGCTAGTACAGTTAAAGAGGTTGGTGTGAAATGAAGACCACCTGTGACATGGGCAAATAGAGTCAAAAAATGGTAAAGAGAAAGAAATGGTGGGAGAATGCATGGAATGGTGTATGCGAGGGAGGTATGTAAGGACAGGGATAAGTGAAGACTCTTTTCCCGTGGCCACTCCTTGATGGGAGTTCCTGAAGGGAATGGGCATCAGATAGAATAGATAGATATATTGTATATCAGTTCACTTTGCTGAATTCATTCTCTCTCTCTTCCTTACTTGCATATTCTTTTATTTCTGTATTTTACTGCAGAATAGTCTTTTTCATTGTCATGTACTACAATGTACATCTCATTCTTTGTAAATGACTGCAAAAATTTTTAGTTCATGTTAAGGCATGTCACTGTCTTCAGTGACTGTTATATGTAAGCAGTTGGTTTCCCTGCTTCAACTTTACTTTCCTTCCACAGATTGTTTTGAAATTTCAGATCAATGAAATTATCACCACTTGTTTTGAAATTTCAGATCAATGAAATTATCACCACCCTCATTCCACCACTATCCTTGCTGCAACACCTACATAGTGCATTGCCTTTCTCACTTCATCACCACCCCCACTCCACAACCAACTTGTAACTGTATCTGCTCATGTAGGCAGAACTCTTTATCATGAGAAATCATCACATATCTTTTGTTGTTTATCATAAAACTGAAAACTTTCCATTGTAATTCACTTTACTGCCTCTTACTCTGTATCTTGCTGCACTTTCATTTTGTGTGCATCTCTACAACTGTACAGGCATATAAGGGAAATTTTGATATCTCTCAATGATATCCTAAAAGTTATTTATATAATTTGTTCACAAACAGATATGGATACCATGCAATTCCCAGCATGTCTCAATTACACCTTCACATGATCAGCCAAGACTTTGATTCCCCATGCTTAAAGACTAAACGTCATTGGAACTCCTTCAATACAAGATACTTTCTGGATAGTGCAGGTGAGTATGATCATTTCCCTGAATCCTTAAACACAATGTTATTTACTTTTTAATTTATTTATGTAACTGTTTTGTTTAAGATATCTTTGTGTTCGTTAGTTACTTTAGGAGATACTTATTATTTTCAGTATATAATGCTAGGATCCATTTTATGGGGCTCCTACAGCTTTGAAATTGCACTCCAAGTAGGAGCAGGGACATAGTGAACTCCTTTAGAGAAATGTTCCTGACAAAACCGTACTCATCATTTTCATTCACTGACAGTGATGCAGCCTTGCCATAGATGACTTTTTATTTGTAGTGTAACCATGTGCAGGTGGAGTCTGATAACATTCCATACTTAATTATTCTGTTGTGCTTTGTTCACTGAATACCTCCACATATTCATTTATGAAACAGCACTAGACCCCTTCCACCCTAGCCATTGTAACTAACCACCAGTCCCAAGTAGAAATAAAAAGTTTACCCTTGCCTTACACTTCAGTAACCTCTACTCACATGTACAAAACACACACAAACTGAAATAACCTGGCAAGCACTAAACAACCAACATTCCAACCCTCCAGACATGCTTCCATCAGAAATCACATTCCCCAGACAAACAAGTCACACTCTCCTACTATACTCTGGACATCACCTATCATTACAACAATACAAACACCACTTCAGCATATCCCAAGAACGTTTATGCCCACAAAGCAACTACCATAAAGAAGAAACTGAGCACCTACTAAATTTCACTGCACATATATGCACACATAGTACCCCAGTACTTTCTTGAGTACTGCAGGAAGGTAAAAGTAAGGGTGTTCAAACATAAAAAGACTTGGTTCATAGCTACAAATACAGAATAACCTCCAAAACTTAGATCAACTGGGACCTGAGCTTTCCCACTTTTTGAAACCTAAATTTTGGAATAAGTGAGAAGAAAATGCACTGTAGCAAAACTTCCCCTTCAAAAAGATCTCATTATATAATTTTACCAAAAATTTGAGAACCTTACACAGACATCAAACAATCATATTAGAAAAATCAAGGAATTACTTTTAGCAGCTTTCCTCTCACAACATATATTCACAACACCTTCCACAGAGAATCTTAGTCCCCCTAGTCACATGGATTCTTTTTAAGTATATTACATATTTTTCTTCATTTCTTTCATACTTCTTTGCCATTTCATGCTTTAGCAAGGTAGCATTAGGAACAGATTAAGAAAAAGATTCATTTACTGGCATCCATTCTCTAGCTGTCATATGTAATGCGCTGAAACCACAGCCCCCTATCCACGACCAGACCCCAAAGACCTTTCTGTAGTTTCTCCGGACCAATTCATTTGCTCTGGTTCAGCCCATTGACAGCATGTATACCACATCACTCCAGTTCGCTCTAGCCCATGCATGTCTTATCCTACCTGTATGTTCCAAGCCCAAAACACTCTAAGGCCTCTTTCACTTCATCCTTCTACCTCCTCCTTAGTTTCTCCCTTTTCCTTGTTCCCTCTGCTTCTAACATTATACCCTCTGAGTCATCTTCTTCTTACTTATACTTTCATTATGTCCAGTTAGTTTCAACGCTCCCTCTTCATCTTTCTTGCACATACTCCACTTACTTCCACACTCTCTCTTACCTTATCATTACTTATTCAGTCATCCCTCTTGGCACCACTTATTGTCCTCATTATATTCCAATATATTCACCATCTTTCATATTTACTTATCTAAGGCTCATGCCTCACATCCTTATAACTACTATACCATCTTTGCTTTTACAGACATTGACCTCTCTTTGTAGACACTTAATGCACCAAGGACCTTAGCCCCTTCACTCAATTTTTGGCTAACCTCAGCATTCATGGTTCTGTATGCTGCCAAGTCCACTCCCAGATATCTAAAACATTCCACTTCCTGTAGATTCTCTCCATTCAGACTTACACTCCTACAAACTTGTCTGTATCTACTGGTATACTTTAGAACCTTGATTTTCCCTCACATGTCACACACTCCCATATCCTGGTACAGATATTTCTCAGTTTACACATATTCAACCTGCGCCATTGTTAGAATAACATGCACGGTCCATTTACACTTTTTGTAATTTATGTGGGCTTAAATTTGGAATAACATGATCATCACTGGGCTAGCAGCAAGGTGGCGTGGCATTATAAGCAGCCTGCAAGAAGTGTGCATATGCATGATATAGATACAGTCTATAGTCACAGAGTGCAAAAGTATTTTGTGCCGCATTATATTGCTTGCATTTAGCCCTTGCATCATGCCACCAAAGCATCTTTTAAGTATTCGTGATACCAGTGTTTAAATGTTATGAGAGAGATGAACAAACAGCTCATACTAAGCATTCCCTTGGACTTAGTGAATCTTCTTTACTGACTCTTTTCAATAGGTGATAGTGCAGTGATCAAGGAAAGTGCCAAGAATGAAATCCTAATCAGTGCATATTTGCCCTCATATTCCTGAAAAAAAAGGTTGATAATGATGAGAATGGAACGAATGTTAGGCACATGAACTGAACACCAAACTCATGCAAGTGTTTCCGTCAGCATGTTTACCGAACAAGCAAAGGCCCAGAGTCTATATGATGACAAGACAGTGGAAGAAGGAGCAGTGAAGACATTTAAAGCGAGTCCTGGTTTGTGAATTATAGGATACGCTACAATTACCACATCAAAATGACTGGTGAGGCTGCTTTTGCTGGTGTTGTTGCTGCCAAAAAATTTCTGAGAACCCTTAAGACTTAAGATTAGATATTCTTCAAAGCACATTTTTAATGTGGACGAGACTGAATTATTTTTTGCTAGAATGCCATCGAGAACTTACATTTCCCCTGAAGAGAAGACTGCACCAGGATTTAAATTTTGTTATTTACTGTTTTTTATTAATAGAATTTATTGTACATTATGTATATTATAGAATTTTACATTTCCTGATACTTGTATACTACAGTTTTATACTGGAATAATATTCTGTTCTGTCTTATTAATAATGAAACCCCCAAATCTCCATTACTTACATTATTTCATTTATGTGTTTTTGATTTACATGATCATTTTCAAGAATGTAATTGTTGCATAAATAGAGAGGCCCCTTTACCAGCCTCTGCAGTTTCTCATTCATATCTGCCAACAGTGCTGTGTCATTAGCAAACAACAACTGATTCACCTCCTAGGTTCCCCTTCAATCCGTGACAGACTGTAAACCTGCCCCTCTATCCAAGACACTTGCATTCACCTCTCTGACCACCCTAACCATAAACAGATAAAACACCCACCCCTCTTGCTGACCTACCTTCATTCACCCTTCTCTCTACCTAGTGACCCAGACACCTTTATCTGTTTATAAAAACTCCTCACTGCTTCTAACAGCTTTCCACTCCCAGCAAATATCTTAACACCTTCCTCAAAGCATCTCTCTCAACCATATTGTATGCTTTCTCTACATCCATAAGTATCATATACAAATCCATCTGTCTCTCTTAGTATTCATCAACCATATTCTTCAAAGTAAACACCTAATCCACACATTTTCTACTGCCTCTGATAAAGACATAAAAGAATGAAATGAATATATTTATCACCTCTGAAATCACATTTTTCTCCCCTAGTCTGATACTCTCTGCATATCACCACTCTCTCAACCACCATAGAACTTACCAGGTACACTCAACAAACTTATACTTCCATACTTAAAACACTCACTTTTGTACTTATTGCCTTTATACTCTGGCTCTATATAAACATTCCATCAGTCCTAAAGCACCTCACCATGATCCATACATATATTGAAAATGCTAATAGTCATCCCCTTTCTTAAGAAATTCAGCTGCCTTGCCACATTCATCTTATGCAAGGCTTTTACCACCTCTTCTCTTTTCACCAGACCACTTGCCATGACTTACATGTTAAACCTCCCCAAACAAACATCCTACATCTGCCACCCTATGATTGAACATTTAAAAAATCCTTCAATTTAGCAACTCCATATTTTCACCTCATCACTGTCTGCAACCACTTTCCCATTAGTCCCCTTTAATGATATTCCTATGTGTTCTTTTGTTCGTGTCACACAATTAACCTTCTTCCAACTTATTCTTATCTTCCCTGAAGTTTGCTGATATTTGCTCAACCCAACTCTCACTTGCCCTCTTTTTCAGCCCTACCACCTTTCTCTTGACTTTGTGCCACTCATATCTTTCCGAGTAAGCACTGCCCATACAGCTCTCTTTCCTCTTTCCCTGTCAACTTACCTTCATGCCACCACTCGCTACACTTTTTTCACATTCCCTCCTCCCACCTACATGCCACACATTTCTCTCACACATGCCAGCACTGCTTCTGGAAACACCACCCATTTCCCACACACTCCCCTAGCTTCTTTAGCTCTCACCTTTTGCCATTTTACACTTAATCTCTCCTGGTATTTCCTCATACAAGCCTCTTTTCCAACCCAACTTGCTTTCACCACCTTCTCACCTGCATCATTTCCTTCTTTTCCAAAAGCCTTTACAAATCTTCAGTTTCACCATAACCAGGTAATGATCAGACATCTCACCAGCTACCCCTCTCACACATTCCAACCCAAGAGTTTCTCTTTTATACAAGTATCAATTAGTATGTAATCCAGTAATTCCCACTTAACATTTTCTGTACTTCATATGTCCTTCATTTTAAGTTAGTATTCCCAATCTCCAATTCTTATTCAGCACAGAGCTCCACAAGCTGTTCACCATTACTCTTCACCTTACTGATTACTCCATACTCCCTCAACCACCACAATACGCAGCTTCGCATTCAAATAACCCATCACTAATACCCAAGCTCTGGCATCAAAATTACTGACACATTCACTCAGCTGTTCCCAAAAGACTCACCTCTCTTCATCATTCTTCTTTGTTCAGATGTATAACACTAATAGTCACCATCTCTTATCATCCTCTTTTATTTTTACCCACCTCAGTCAGTATGGAGCTCACTTCCTTTCACTCTTTCACACACTCCCACAACTTGTCCAGTAGAAGTGCTACCCCTTCCTTGGCTCTTGCCCTCACACTAACAGACCAAGGCTACACCACTTCCAGTAGCAGGGAAATGATGACTCCTTTATGGTGAAAAGTTTTCAAATGAGACTGTACAACCATTGATACAGCCTTGCCAAAGGTGACTTTTCACTTGTGATGTAACCTTTAGCAAGGGGAGTCCAGTAACACCTTTTCTCTCAGACTTGTTTGCCGTTTCCTGTGTTAGTGAGGGAACACCAGGATCAGGCAAAGAAAAGGCCTCATTCACTCACAACCATTCTCTTCTTGTAATAAGGGAATACATGAAACCACAACCCCTCTTCCACAACTAGCCCCCCCCCCCCATAGACCTTTCCATGATATAAACCAGCTGCTTTATATGCTCTAGTTCAGTTCATTCAAAGCATACTACCCCTTGTGCCAGATCGCTCGAATTTAATCTATCCAGTGCACACCTTTCACCCTGCTACATATTCAGGTCCCAAGCAATCAAAATCTTTTTCTTTCCATCCTTCCATCTCCAATTTGGTATTGCCTTTTCCTTGTCCCTTCCACTTCTGAGACATATATCCCCTTTATCATCCTCTTGTCACTCATTCTCTTCATATTACCAAACCATCACAGCATACTGTCTTTAGCTCCTTCAACTACACTCGTTTTATTACGCCACCTCTCTCTTACCCTGTTATTCCTTGCACAATCAAACCACCGCACACAACATATTATCCTCACATATTTCATTTCCAACACATCCACCATCCCCCTTACGTCCTTGCTTATAGCCTACACCTCGCATCCATACAACTTGGAGGGACTTCTATCCTTAAAACATATGCATTTTCACCCTTTCTCTTTTCAATGCACCTAGAACCTTCATGTCCACACCCAGGAATCTAACACATCACTTCTTCCAAATTTTCCCCATTCAAACTCACATCCCATCTAACCAGTCACCTCTGCACTGCTAAATCTAGTAACCTTGCTTTTATTCGTATTTACTTTCAACTTTCTCCTTTCACACACATTTCCAAACTGTCACCAACTTTTGCAGTTTCTCACTTAAATCAGCAACGAATGCTGTATCATTGGTGAACAACAGTTGACTCACTTCCCCAACAGACTGCATACTTGCCCCTCTCTCTAAACCTCTTGCATTTACTTCCCTAACCACCCCATCCATAAACAAATTAAACAACCATGGTGACATCACACACCCCTGCCACAGACCAACCTTCAATGGGAACCACTCACTCCCCTCTCTTCCTACTCATACACATGCCTTACACCCATGATAAAAACTTCTGTTCTAGCAGTTTATCTTCCACACCATATCTTCTTAAGACCTTCCACAAAGCATCTCTGTCAACCCTATCATATGCCTTCTCCAGATCCATAAGTGCCCTATACAAATCCATCCGTAATTCTAAGTATTTCTCACATACATTCTGCAAAGTAAACACCTGATCCACACATCCTCAACCACTTCTGAAACCACACTGCCCCTCCACAATGTGATACTCTGTATATGCCTTCATCCTCTCAGTCAATACCCTCCCATGCCATTTTCCAGGCAAACTCAATAAACTTATGCCTCTAGTTTGAACACTCACCTTTATCCGCTCTACCTTTGTACAGTGGCACTATACAGGCATTCTGCCTATCCTCAGGCACTTCACCATGATCCATACATACAATGAATATCCTTACCAACCAATCAACAACACAGTCACCCCCTTTCTTAATAAATTCAAATGCAATACCATCCAATCCCGCTGCCTTGCCAGACTTCATCTTCCACAGACTTTCACCACCTCTTCTCTTTTCACCAAACTACTCTCCCTGACTCTCTCACTTTGCATATCACCCTGACCTAAACACCCTATATCTGCCACTCTTTCATCACACACATTTAAAAATTCTTCAAAATATTCAATCCATCTCCTCCTCACTTCATCACTACCTGTTATCACTTCCCCTTTTGCTCCCTTCACCGATGTTCCCATTTGTTTTCTTTTCTTTCCCACATTATTTACCTCCTTCCAAAATATCTTTTTAATCTCTCTAAAGTTTAATGATATTAGCTCACCCCAACTCTCATTTGCCCTATTCTTCAACCCCTGCATCTTCCTCTTGACCTCCTGCCACTTTCTCCTATACATCTCCCAATCATTTGCACATCTTCTTTGTAAGTACCACCCAAATGCCTCTCTTTTCTCTTACACTAGCAACTTTACTGCTTCATCCCACCACTCACTACCCTTTTTAATCTACCCAGCTCCCACCTTTCGCATGCCATATGCATCTCTTGCACATGCCATCACTGCTTCCCTAAATACCTCCCATTCCCCACCAACTCCCCTCGCTTCATTTGCTCTCCCCTTTAGCCATTTTACACTCAATCTCTCCTGTCATTTCTTCACACAACTCTCCTTTCGAGGTTCACTTACTCTCAACACTCTCTTCTCCCAACATTCTCTCCTCTTTGTTGAAAACCTCTACAAATCTTTACCCTCGCCTCCACAGGACAGTGATCAAACATCCCTCCAGCTGCCTCTCTAAGCACATTTACATCCAAAAGTGTCTCTTTTACATGCCTATTAATTAATACATACTCTAATAATGCTCGTTAACCATCTCTCCTACTCACATTCGTATACTTGTGTATATCTCTCTTTTTAAACCAGGTATTTCCAATCACCAGTATTTTTTCAGCACACAACTCCACAAGCTCTTAACCATTTCCATTCATAACACTGATTACCCCATGCACACCAAATATACCCCCATACTTGATCGCTGTTTCTCACGTTAGCAAGGAAGCATCAGGAACAGACGAAGTAAGGCCACATCCACCTCTTGCTGTCATGTGTAATACACCCAAACTACAGCTCCCTATCCAAAACCAGGCCCCACAGACCTTTCCATGGCTTACTCTGGACACTTCACATGCCCTGGTTCAGTCCACTGACAGCATGTTGACCTCTGTATACTACATCACTCCAATTCACCCTATCCCGTGCATGCCTTTCATTCTCCTACAAGCTCAGGCCCCAACTACTTAATATCTTTTTCACACCATCCTTCCATCTCTAATCTGGTCTCCCTGTTCTCTTTGCTCCCACCAATTCTGACAAATATATCCTCTTTGTCAATCATTCCTTACTCATTTTCTCCGTATGTCCAAACCGTTTCAGTACATCCACCTTCAGCTCTCAAACACACTCTTTTTATTATAACACCTCCCTCTTACTCTTTTTTTTACTTAATCATACCACCTCACATCAGATACAGCCTTTATACAATTCATTTCCAACACAACCACCCTCCTTTATGCAGCCATATTTATAGCCCATACCTCACATCCATATAATATTGTTGGGGGCAACTATACCTTCAAACATACCCATTTTTGCCCTCCCAGATTATAATTTCTCTTTCCACACATTGTTTAGGCCTTTACCATAACCTTCAAACCCCTTAACCAACCTAAGACTCACCAATGCTTCCATTCACTACCATGTCCACTCCAAGGTACAGTTGCACCTAAAAGCCTCTGCCTCTTTTCTCATTGATACAATAAGAAACAATGGACGAACAGTTCTGGTCACTATGTGTGATACCTGGTGTGTGTTGGTAGGCCTGCTATCCTAGGTGACAACTGCCAGTTAATACAGTTACTAGCTTCTGGCATTTGAATTGTGTGTGAATTACTGTGCATCATCAATAGGAGATTAATATGATAATGTTAATATAGAGATAATTACATGAATTGTTCAGACAAAACTTAATTACCACACAACACACTGGATACTTTAAGCATGCAGCCATGCACTGCCAGACGACATGGACAAATGTTAGTGGCCAGGTAATAATTATAGCACGACATGGTAGGGCTAGAAAGAAAAGATGACACTGCTCTTACACTAGCTGTGGGTCATAACACAACTGTAATAATAACAGTGTGATGTTGAAACTGTATTAGTAATGATACCAAAAATGGGCTACTTTTAGCATTGGTTCATAATAACCAGGGTCCTGTTAACACTGGCACTGAAACATTAATACCAAACATGCATTTACTGGAACACCTGGATCACACTGTTACCACTGATTGTGAGTGTAATGTGCTGCAATACTGCTGATGTATGTGTAATAATCTTGAAACTGTTTTGGAGAAATATAGAATCAAGGCAGCTCGTATGAACAGCCGGGAGAGAGAGAGAGAGAGAATAAGTATGAGTGGTAAATCAGATGTCTATATAAGCTGTCGACCATGATGATGAAGCCATAGGTTTTGTATCACCATTGTGCCCAATATGTAGTCATTGGAAACACCGCTTGGCTGCCATATGGGTGATGCTAGGTGATATGGATATGAAGTAGATCACTGTTATTGTATAATTATGTGACAAAGAAAGTCATTTGAAGTTACTTTCATTGCAAATTAACAGAATCTCCTGTTCGTCAGGTTCATATTTTTTCGAGCCTGCTCCAGTGTCATCCCAGGTCAGCAAATTATGCATCATAGTCCTATTTGACAACTCAACCCTTACATTGCAAGTCATCGTATTTTTTACAATTAATTTGTTAACACCATTGTAGCAAATCATCACCAGTTTTACGTATGATATTATATTCTATCCAACCTCATTCTGTTCTATGACAAATAAATTGAATAGTGCAGTTATCATGTCTATGGGATGCAACTCACAGTTAGACATACCAATCATAACAGGTTGCTCCCCATCTCTAACATGTGATCATTTCCATATACATAGGGCCCTGAGGGGTTGGGACTTTTTGGTGCGACTGCACCTACAACACTTCACTTCCTCCAATTTTTTTCCATTCAACCTCACACCCTAACTAACTTGTCCCCCTACCCTGTTAAACCTGATAACCTTGCTTATGTTCACATCTACTCTCAACTTCCTCTTTTCAGACACACTTCCAAACTGTCACCAACTTCTGCAGTTTCTCATCTGAACCTGCCACCAGTGCTGTATCACCAGCAAGCAACAACTAACTCACTTCTCAGGCCTCCCTTAATCCCCTACAGATTGAATATTAGCACCTTTCTCCAAAACTCTTGCAGAATGAAAAAACGTGTGGAATGGTGCATGCAAGGGAGGAATGTATGGACAGAAATACATGGAGGCTCTTTTGCTGTGCCCACCCACTTGATGGGAGTTACTGGAATGAACAGGTATCACAGAAACAGATAGATAGATAGACTACCCCATCCATAAACAAACTGAATACCCATGGTGACATCACAGCCCCTGCCACACATACAAGAACCTCTTGATATACACATATTAGATACATTCAATTTTCAAAATAACTTGCACGGTCCATTTACACCTTTTTTTTAATCTAAGCAGTGCTATGTTTGGAATGTGCGATCATTACTGGGCTAGGAGCATAGCGTGTGGCACTGATAGCGCCGAGTGAGAACCAAGCACACGCATGGCATGGATACAGTTTATATTCATGAAGTGCTACAGTATTTTGTGCAGCAGTATACTGTATTACTTACATGATTTGCTTCTTGCATCATGCAACCAGAGTGTCTTTTAAACTGTCCTAGTACCAATGGTGCTAAGAAACATATGGTCATCACCAATGAGGTTAAGATGGATGGATGTGCTTAAACATTATGACAGATGAATGAACAGCTAATATTAAGTTAGTCTTGGACTTAGTGGATCTTCTTTACAGATTATTCATGACAGTGCAGAAAAGACCAGGGAGAGTGCCAAGAGTAGAACATGAATCAGTGCACCTCAGACCTTGTGTTCTTGTAGTTCAAGTAGGGAAAGAATGGAATAAATGTTGAGCATATGGAATGAACACCAAACTCATGAAAATTTCTTGTCAGCATGATTGTGATACAAGCAAAGGCCTGTATATATGATGACTTAGCAGTGGAAGAACAAGAAGAGAAGACATATCAAGCAAGTCCTGGCTGGTTTGTGAATATCAATGAAATGCTTCAAATAACACAACATTAAGAAGCCTGTTGAGGCTGCTTTTGCTTGTGTCAAATATATTCAACATTCCCATAAAACACTCACTCCATCTCCTCACATCATCACTACCTGTTACCACTTCCCTGTTTCCTCTTTCATTGATGTTCCCATTTGTTCTCTTGATTTTCTAACCCTATCAATCTCATCCACAACATCATTTCATTCTCCTTAAAGTTTACTTATAATAACTCACCGCAACTTAAATGCCGTCATTTTCAACCCCTGCTCCTTCCTCCTGACCTGCTGCTGCTTTCTCTTGTACATCTCCCAATCATATGCACTCCTTCCCTGTAAGTACCACCAATACATCTCTTTTCTCTTTCACTAACAACTATACTTTGTCATCCCACCACTGACTACCCTTTCTCACTTACTCATCACCCACCTTCCACATGCCAAACACATCTCTTGCACATGCCAGCACTGCCTTCCTAAATATCTCCCATTACTCAACCAATCCCCTTGCACTGTTTACTCTTACCTTTTGCCAATGCACATACAATCTCTCCCAGTATTTCTTCAACCATCTCTCTTTTCCAAGCTCACTTACTTTCGATGCCATCCTCTCAGTCATACCATTTCTTATTTCCCAAAAACTCATACAAATCTTCACCCTTACCTCAACCAAATAATGGTCAACCATCCCCCTGCTGTTGTTCTCAACACACCTATGAATTAGTATGTGATCCAATAATGCCTCCTGACCATCTTTCCTACTCACCCACATATACTTAAGTATGTCCCTCATTTTCAACCAAGTATTTCCAATCACAAAACCATTTTCAGCACACAAATACATGAGCTGTTCACCATTCCTATTCATCCGACTGACCACTCCACATCCCCCAGTAATAAACTCAATTGCCACATTACTCATTCTCCTGTCTGAATCACACATCATTAATATTTGATCTCTATCATCAAAACTAATGACACATTCACTCAGCTGCTCCCAAAACACTTGCCTCTCATTATCCTCCTTCTCATGACCATTTGCATAAGCACTACTAATCAACCATCTCTTGCAACTCACTTTAATCTTTACCTACATCAGTCTGGAGCTCACACATTACCACAACTCCAGATTGATAATTAGTACTACCCCTTCTTTACCTCTTGCCCTAACACAAACACCTGACTTTACCCATACAACATTCTCATCCATTCTTCCACTTTCCCCTTTGGCTTTGTTTCATTTGGAGCAAAAACATCCAGGTTCTTCTTCTCAAACAAACAAGCTATCTCTCCCTCCTTCTTATCTTGGCTACATCCACATACATACAGACATCCCAGCCTGAGCCTTTAAGGAGGATGAGCACTCCTTGCTTGACTCCTATTCCAAGTTTAGATGCATATCAAAATATATGGAGGGGAGTGTTTTCATTCCCCTATTCCCTCCTACTTTAAGCACATTCTGCAACACTGAGAAGTAATCTTTCTCCCCTATTCCAAGGGATATATGCTCATTAAAGAGTGAACCAATTGGCAGTTCTACAGAGCTATTCTTCAAAAAACTGATTCCCATCTCATGACACACCTCCTACTCATAACAGACTGCAGAAGCAAAGCTATCATGAGCAAATTGTAGGCTACTGATGAGACAGCAGGAATCGAACATGTGTCTAGAGGTGAAGGAGGTGGTGTCACCACAGGCTGATTGGTACAAGGAAGTGATGAAAATACTTATCCAGCATGGTGCACAATGAGGTGTCAATCTCGATGCCAATGAAGGCAAGAATCTACAGTGTCAGTAAATAATCGAGTGACAGATGCCAGAAAAGGATGTTCTAAGGCAGAGAGTTAGCTACATGCACCATGAGTGTGTTAGATGCAAGCTCCTGGCATCCTGAAACTCCAGGTATATTTACTCATCTGTCATGTGACAAACAGTCATTTTGGAACCAATAATTTCAAAACAATGCATGCAATGCCCCATGAATAGTTGAGCCAGTGAGCACACTACATCCCATATAAACTAATATCAATTTTCCAGATAAAGAAAAATAATAAAGGTTAACTCAAGATGAAGAGTAATATTACAAAGTTATGTAAAGAGGCACTAACATACACTCAACTCTAAATGCTATCAAACACATACTGCAAGTATATGTGACAGCTCAGGAAATTGGCGATGACGGTGAATGTAAAAACTGTCCATATGTTAATCCTACATCCAAAATAGAAAAGATAACTCTTGTTTCACCACCAGGACATATGTAAGGGTTAAAGTTTGCGTCTATTTAATCAAGACTGGAATCAACTGGAAATATACAATTCTAAAAATCTTTTGGTAAAGTGTAACACAGAACTAAAAAAAGAGACTAATCTAAGGGGAGAAAATGTCAATATGCACATAGTATTAGGTGAAATCTGTAAATCTGACAACCATTAGTCAACATAATTTTTCAAGTCATATTTCCCCTAAATTATTAGTTCAAAAACTTACAAAACCAGAAAAATCAATACATTTCCTTTTGGGAAAATACACAAAAACTTTTACTTGTTTACCATTTCACCTGCATGAATTTACAAAGCATTATGAATTTAAGTGTGACTCACCTCCACAAAATTAGTGTGCTTGGCATCCCTAACCGTGACAACAGCATGTACTTCTTCAATCAACTTCTGTTTTTCATCATCATCAAAGTTCATGTACCACTTGGCCAACCGTGTCTTTCCTGCACGGTTCTGAATCAATATGAATCGAATCTGCAAATAAAACATCAGACTAATAAGTCCAAATATGAATTCCAAAACCTTAACATTTCGAAAGTTGTATGCAAAACTGACTCTGGTTTCACATGCACAATACTTTGTAGAAGCAAAGAGAGAGACAGCAGCTGGAGAAAAGCAAAGAGAAAGTGGTAGCAGCTGGAAGAAAGCAAAGAAAAAGTGGCAGCAGCTGGAAGAGAAAAAAGCGGCAGAAGGTGGAGGAAAACAAAGGAAAAGTGACAGAAGCTGGAAAAAAGCAAAGGCAAAGTGGCAGCATCTGCAGGGAAGCAGAAAGAAAGTGGCAGCATTGAGAGAAAATCAAAGGGAAAGTGGCAACAGCAGGGGGAAAGCAAAAAAAAAAGTGGCAGCAGCTGAAGGAAAACAAGGGGAAAGTAGCAGCAGCGACAGAAAAGCAAGGGGAAAGAAGCAGCTGCAGGAGGAAAGCTAGGGGAAGCAGCAGCAGCTGAAAGAAAGAAAACAGAAAATGGCAGCAACTTGAGGAAAGCAAAGAAAAAGAGGAAGCAGCTGGAGGAAAGCAAAGAAAGAGGCAAGAGGTGGAGGAAAGAAATGGGAAAGTGGAAGCAGCTGGAGGAAAGCAAAAAAACAAAGTGGCAGTAGCTGGCGAAAGGCAAGGGGAAAGTAGCATAGGGAAAGTGGGCATCAGCTCGAGGAAAGCATAGGGAACGAGGCAAAAGCTGGAGGAGAGCAAAGGAAAAGTGGCAGCAGCTGGAGGAAAGCAAAGAGAAAGTGGCAGCTGCTGGATGAAAGCAGAGAGAAAATGACAGCAGCTACAGAAAAGCAGAGAGAAGTGGTAGAAGCTGGAGGAAAGCAAAGCAAAAGTGGCAGAAGATGGAGTTCTGCAACAAGATTTACCCAAAATGGCAGGGCTAGCATGAAGTGCTCAATATGTCTTACTTGAAGTATATGATTCTTCTTTTCAACTGTCACCTGCATAACATAATTATCAGTTCTTGGTTTATCTGGGCATGATTTCAACCATATGTCATTTAATTTTTAAATGATTCTGTAATTGCTCCATGTATGTTTCTTTTTCTTATTTTTGATGACAATCCATGATTCTTTTTCTAGCTCCCTAGTTGGGCTGTCAAATATTTTTGTTTGATTTACTATCCGTATGTTCCACGATATTCCTCATGGCTTAATAACTCTGTATCTTTCCTGCTGAAAGGATTTCAGGTGTAATATTTTCATTTATATCCTCAATTCTTGCCATGTATAGATTATCATATACGTTTCCTTCTTTCTCGGGAGTATAGATGTAGTTCTTTCAGCCTTTTGTGGTAGTTCATATGTTCCATCCCCTCAATTTTGCTCATGAGGTGCTTATGAATTCTCTTCAATATGTTTATTTCTGTTTTGTTGGTGACCATACAACACAGCAGTATTAATTTTGCTTCTTATACAGTAAATCCTCAATTTAACGGACTAATAGGGGGAAGGGGTGTCTGCTACTGCCGAAGGTCTGTTAAATCAAATGTAGCCTAGTTGAAATGTAGTTGAAGAAGAAAAGTTTTTAGTGGAAGAAGAAATTTGGGCAGTACTTACATGGAAGGAGTGCAAACGATTGGAAGATGTATAAGAGAGAGTGGCAGGAGATCAAGAGGAAGGTGCAGGGGTTGAAAAAGAGGGCAAATGAGAGTTAAATCCAGTCCATTAAATCTGAAATCTGTTATATCAGGATCCATTAAATCAAGGATTTACTGTATATACACTGAATCATACCACTCATCACTTGACCTGATAGTGCTATCTTCTCAAGCTCTCAGATCTAGTTTCTCATTTTTGATGACACCCACTTTCCATTACTTTCTCTGCTGGAGATACAAGAATGAGATATAGAACAGTCAGTTGATATACATGGAAGAGGCGTAACTAAGACACTTCTGGTAAACAAGCATCACCGGATGGTGGTGTTTGGGTTGGTGCGTTCGGGTATGGCAACATGCCTGTCAAAAATTATGTGGACAAGAAAGGGAACTGTTTACAAATTTTGCTTTCAATAAAGTTACCCAATTTGTATAGACCTTCGCTAATATTAATGGTACAATTATGTGTGTAACTAGTAATAGAATATTCAAAGATATTTCTTGTAGTAAAGGAATTACAGTTAATAACTGAATTGGCATTACTCCAGTCATTACAATGGTCATTCTTCACATAATTAAACACAGCACTTGATTCTTATCCTGTTCTTATACTATTTTATGTTGTTTAAGTCTTACACAAAGATCCTTATCAGTCTGCCCAACATAAAACATATTACAATTTTCATTGGGTATTCTGTAAACACAGCCCACTGAATTTTCTGGTGAGTTCCTGATTAAGATATCCTTTAAAGCATTGCTATTGTTGAAGACTACATCTACATTAAAAGATTTAAGCAACCTGAGAAGTAATGTAAAATTATTACAAAAAGGATTTCCTTTTTCTTATTTTTTTTTGAAGGCTCTAGTCACGGACAAAAGTCCACATCAAGGCCAAGCCCTAATTGATATATAGAGAGGATTGAGAAAGGGGGAAAGAAGCCAGGGAAGTATTTACAAATTTTTGAGAAAGTGAAAAACCTGTCTTGAAAAAAGCCAGGTCATAGTTATTGGGAAAGACATGAGAAGGTAGAGAGTTTCAGAGCTTCAACATGCAGGGAAAGAAGCAGTTATCAAAACGGCACACCCTTGAGTTGCCGATGGCCACACAATAATCATGCGATGCAGCAGCTTCCCGAGTATTCCGTGCTCTAACTAGTGGTGGGTGTGGATATGTGAACAGACACATATGCATGGCTATGTCTGCCGTGGCTATGCTTGCAAGCCCAGGTGCAGTGCAGCATTCTTGTAACGAGTAGCATCACTTTTATTTTGTAATTATCTTGTGACGTTACTATTATTTTGTCAGTAATATAGTCAGCTGCCATGTAATCTCTGTGGTGGACGGACACACAGCCTGTGTTCCTTCAAGCCATCTGTACTCTCAATAAACCTAGTGTGTGTGCGAACCTTATTTATTATTAACCTTCAAGTGACGCGATGAAATCACAGGACTCAGTGAGTTCCCTGTCAACAGTTAGAATTGCCTTTTTTTGTTATTTTGCATACTTTGGTATATTTTGTTCACTTTCCCAGTATTATACCCTCAGTCCTATGTACACATTATAGAGTGTTCATCGTTTGTTTGACAAAATCATTAATGTAGGAAAGACTGTGTCCTAGATTTTTTTTTACTCAAAAATGGCTGGTAGACAAGATAACATTCTGAAGAGGCATTGCTGCATTTTGAGGAAATGGATAGATCGAAGGAAAAAGAAATAAGGTGTATTGTTGCAACGATATCGGTACATACTTATGAAAGTAGAATGCTTAGTTAGTTTTGACATATTTTAGTGCTTGGATATTGGAGAAATATCTAGTGTCAGACTGTATGGATTAGACAAGGCTCTTGATAAAGTTGACAGAACTGGTGTCTGGTAAGCTTTGACTTCATATAGCTTGCATATAGAACTGTTTTTTGGGAAACTTTGACTTTACATAGTATGCACAGAAGACTTTTGTATGCTGTTGCAATGGAAATAGAAAATATGTAAGTAACTGGAGGTTTTCCTTGAGTTTAGGTATGTTGGAGTGAAACTCAGAAGACTGAAGTTGAGAGTAAAATCATGCAAGGGAAAATATGGGACATGCAGTGAAAGCTCTGTTGAATGGTAAGAATTATGTAGAGAGTGAGCAAATAGCTTATTTGTGGAGGTACTTGTACCAGCTCTGATGATTAGCAGATATGAAACCCAAGTTTATATATGTCAGATTGGTTAAAACGTGTTATGATTGGAATTAGATCAGTTAGAATGAAGAATATAGATGTAAGAAAGTTGAAGGTACTGTTGCTGCTGGTAAGGTGCATAGATGAACTTTGCTAAGATGGTGAGATTATACAGAATGCATGGCAGGTGACTGTCTGGTCAAGAATATATATATATATATATATATATATATATATATATATATTATCTCTGGGGATAGGGGAGAAAGAATACTTCCCACGTATTCCCT
>JAYMFT010381514.1:0-20516 GCA_038088735.1 Panulirus argus
ATATATATATATATATATATATATATATATGATGTAATACCACTTACTGATGAGAGATAATAAATATGAATTTCTGAAATAAATCAGGCTTCGCTCACAGGCTGCGGCTGTTGCTGCTGCTACCGTAATTTTCCCATCGTGAATTGATAAATGGTTTTAGCAGCAAGAGCGCTCCGATGCCTTTGAACAGTTATTCTCATTTTAATCCTCCGGACAGAACTGGGATTTACAAAGAAGAGGGAAATGACTTTCCAGATTCTCTCAAGCGTCGTAGCGAAAGGCAATACAGACGTGAACTTCAGGAATGGAAAGTTAGAAGGTTAACTAGTGATAAAAACTAAGCAATTTTCCGGGTGAAGGCTTCAATTATTGCCGGGAAATGAGATGGCCGATATTGGTGTCTTATTTTGACGTTGGTGAGTCAGATGTTTGCTGCATCTTGAAAGAAAATCGAGACTGGATATTGGAATATGATTACCAGCGAAGATGCAGGACACCTGAAGGAAAATGAAAGACATTTTTGAAAGTCGTTTTTCAACGTTAAAGTTAGGAGGTTTTGGGTATTTCACAAAAAAAGCAAGACTTCTAAATGGCCATCTGCTGGTAAAGATGTGAAATACGCTTCTGTGTATCAAACAAATATAAAAGAAATGGCGTTTTGCCACCAGCAACATATCCTGAACACTGTGAAGTATATCTGTGTAACGCACATCATCATAACAACTGTATGCAAATACGAAGAGAATAATGCGATGTTCGTTTATTCAAGAATAGTTGATGGAACTTAAATATTTCAGGTTTTATGCACGTGTGCGTGTGTGTGTGTGTGCGAATTTGTTTCTCTAAATCTCTCCATTTTTCCATTAATGTCTTTCTGAGTTTCCATCTGTCTGTTCTTCTTCCCTGTATATATATATATATATATATATATATATATATATATATCCAGGTAAAAATCTCTCTCCATTTCGGTATCTTTTCCTTTTATTACAAAGTCATATTCGTCATGTACAAACTGGCAAGAACATAAACAAAAGATGTGTATTCTAGATCATGATGAATGCGTGGAGCCGCCGGACAGTTTTTACTCAAAGCCTGTGCCTGTTTTCCCTTGTCCTTCGTCGATTCATAATTTCCCTTTACTGGTGGTGCAATTATTACAAAAACAAGAACACAGACAGTGTCAAACACACAGACGCGCATGCATGTACATAAACATATAACATACGAACTCATGCA
Organism: Panulirus argus; assembly: GCA_038088735.1. NCBI lineage: Eukaryota > Metazoa > Arthropoda > Malacostraca > Decapoda > Palinuridae > Panulirus > Panulirus argus. Next base: position 1,240 of record JAYMFT010381514.1, read on the forward strand.
CATTTATACACTTACACCCAAATGCAGACGCACAGACACAAACACAAATGCATACAGGCAGACATACATACATATATACCAACAGACAAACAGGCAGGCAGATACAAACACCCACATCAGTCTGGCAAAAAAAAGGAAAAAAAATATTAGGTCTCATCTTGGTCGAAAATGTGAACCTGCAAATGCAAATCTATTCCTTGACTAGATAACCTTTTTCTGGGTCTGTTGACGACTCTGCATTCCCCACCTTTGTGCTACGTAATGAGGGCTTTATAGTATCACAAACTGCTTTTGAGGTGACATTTCAAAGGCCACATTGGACAGGCAGTCGAGCGAACACGGGTCCTCTGAGTGGGATGTATTGTTGTAAGGAATGAGTCGGTTGGTAGCCTTGTGGATGGGAGGAAAAGGGAACTCGAGAGACTTTTTCACTCTTCCCGAAGTCTCGTTTGATCCATCAGCGCTGCTTCGTCTGTCTCACCCTTTGTCAAGGGCGATCTTTAATTACAATGGCGACCTTAGTTGGAAGAGAGGCTCATTGAATGCCTCTCTCTCTCTCTCTCTTTCTTTCTCCCTCCCTCTCATTATATCAAAGCGACAAATCTCTTATCACCTGAGTTTCCGTCGGAGCCAACTGACATGTGTGCGTTCAATGTCATTTTCTTTTGGCACTATCACCTCCGGAGTTCGCGACACACTGCAGTGAAGTCTGACAGCGTTAGTTCCATGGGTCACACCTCAACAGTGACGACCGGCACTGTCGTGCTAAAGGCCACACCACACCTCTGCCAAGGACCACATCTCACCAGTGATGACTGGCAGTCAAGCTTCTAATGAACGTACCTCACAAGTGCCATGGACCACACCTTGACAGTGCCAGGTGCCACATCTCGCTCGTGATGCCTGAGTGAGTCACACCTCATCGCTGCCAGGGGGTGACACCACATCCCCTGGCAGCTGCTCGCGCCCCTGCCGGTGTCGTGGCGTCCAGCATCAAGATGCATGAAGGTGGTGGAGTCTGGAAGTATTTCGGAGTTCCTCGTCGGGGCATTATCAGGAAAAATTTTTGGGCCAGAGGAGTACGAAACTCTTGTGAGGTTTCAGAGTATTTATTCTTATGGATTTGGAGGATGTTCTCCAATCATATATTTCCTGAAGCATTATAGCTAATAATTGTGTCAGCTTAGCATTCAGCCGATCAACTATCCCCGTGGAAGCAAAGTTGTTGTAGTTTTCGAGATACGGACGAATTCGTGGGGAAAGAAGAACATTAAGATGTTGGTTTTTCACTGAGGAATGAATCACTCCACACGAAACGATAGTCCACTTCTCATCCACTAAATACTGCTTTCACGTGGAATGATTTCCAGTCCCTGGGAAGTGATTTTTCTTTGACTCAAATTTCACACAAAAAAGATGCTGGTTGTTGGTGACACATGACGGTCAGTAGGTTCACACACAGACCTAGAAGGTCAAGGGAGAGCCATCTAGCAATGCATAGCGAACGTCACTTCCACACTGGCTGTACTGTCTTGCCCTCTCTCTTCTTCCTCATACTCCCTCCCCTCTGCCTCTACTCCTCTCTATCCATATATATAATTAGGCCTAAGATGAATGGAAACCTACAGGTGAAATATATACCATTAAATATCGTCGGTCCTTCACAGAGGAATAAGAAGGGACATTACAATCTCCGGTGCCACGATCCTCAACACGAAGAAGGACTTTATGAGGAGTGATTCCCCTTTTGTCTCGCCACTCATGCGACACACTATCAAGTAATAAAGACATCAAGGAGAATGACACTGCCTGTGCTATTGCTGGAGCTTCCTGCGTTACTCTGATCCTAGCCTGTACACCGTCCATGTCCTCTCACTATTTTGGTGCCACACACAAGCCCAAATAGTTTACTGAAGCACGGCGTGGATCGCGTATGACGCCCACTTTGTCTTAAAGAGGTGCACCTGAGACCAGCATTTCCCAAGGGCGCTGTTACCTGAGAATCTCTAACATGACGAACTCTTGGCTGGTGAGCTTGAGGGAGGATGAGACGCGTGGGTCTCCAGAGAGCATGGTCAATCGGGGCGCTTGGGTGTCTCTCTCCTCCACCAGAGTGTTGGGGTAACGGGGTGAAGGAGGAGAGGGGGGAGGGGAGAAGGGAGATAAAGGGTATCTGATGATGGGGAGGAAGGAGGGAAGGAAGGAAGAAGAGGAAACAGCTTATTTGTTATCACGGCTCATGCGGACAACATCAGGAGCAGGTTGCTCTATCAATCGTAAAAAAATATATACATTATTGTGGTAGGCTGAAAAAGATCAGAGTCGAGTCGACTAAATACAAACCAGCAGAGCTAAGAGGAGGATCTGAAACTGTATAACTGAGGCGAGTGTCACTTAAGCATAATCCAAGGATAAGAATTCCTTTAACATCTCGTAAATTCTATGTCCCATTATTACGGCTGCCGTCCGTGGTGCTCTGTGTCACAGGAAATACCAAGATAAAGATAAGGAATGAGACATACGAAGAGGAGACAATATACGTATGAATGACACCAAGACCTAAATATGTGTCTCACGATTATATTAAGATTTACAGAAGACAGATAATATATCCGTGTACGTTACCTGTGTGAAAGAAAAAGTGCCTTACTTGCTCTATCTATAGCGACATCAGATGCGTGAACTAACACACAGAACAAATCGGTATGAACATTACTAAGCGAAACAGAAAAGATCTTTAAATTTCATAAGTATGAAATACACAGTTTTCCTATTTCTGTTAGGGACAAATCTTCATCAATGGGCGTGTTAGCTTGAGACGAAAATAGAAGAGGAAAAAAAAAAAAGAGTGGTCAGGTGATGCGTAGGGAAGACGAGGCTGGCAGGACGGGCCTTCATCCCTGGACAGAAGACCTTCGTTAGTGGCATTAGTGGGGCCTCTGTAGCGTGTGGTCCGCTAGCTCCCGCTCCCTAACGGTCTGCGTTCAGCAGAGGCATATGTCGTGTGTGTGTGTGTGTGTGTGTGTGTGTGTGTGTGTGTGACTGTGCACAAGTATGTGGCTTAGATTAATCATTTGAAATATGTTGCAAAAATGCGGTCATGAATAATGGCAGCGGCACACAGGTGTGACAAGGGTAATAAATTCGTCTCTCGGTCACCAAGCGCTGAATTTAACTCTCAGCTCTCGGAAATACTCATCCAATTTCCTGTCTTTGTTTATATTTTTTCATCTCAAAGATTATTTTGTCATTTTGAAATGAATACTTTTTAGTGAAGGAGGAACGACTGTTTCAGTGATTATCTAAAATTGCACTTCTTACGAAGACACAGACACAGGCACAGACACAGACATAGACACACAGACACACACATGAGTGCGTGAAGATGTTCTGAAAACTGTTAATGGTAACAGGAGACCATTAGCAGGAGACAAGGGCTCCCAGAGGGCCGTGGCTGCCTCTTATACTCCGCGGGGGAGAGAGAGAGAGAGAGAGAGATTTTAAGGCGGTGGTGGTGGTGGTGGAGGGAGGATAGTCTGAGACGTTAATGGATACGAGTGGATGTTAGGGGCTAAGTGGAGGATGTTGAAGGCTGGGTAAAAGATGCTGGGTACCGGGAAAGCGGTTGTTGAGGCCTGGGAAAGGGGGATGTTTAGGTGGGGATGTTAAGGCTCTTGAGGTGGATGTTGAGGATGAACCAGCAGCCAGTGTGAGGTAGAAAACGCTTAGCAGTGCTCCGTGGCTGGCACTGTGAAGGAACACAGTGCCAACAGTGCTCTGTACTTGGGACTAAGAGCGAACACAGCGCTAACGCTGTCCTGTGGTTGGCACAGTGAGGATACGCAGTGCCACACACGTACACACACCTCTCTGGCGTCAACAAAGCCCCGTGGCTGGCAGTGAGATGGGGGAACACAGGGCCAACAGAGTGCCACGAGGGGAACAGACTCGTGTATTAAGACAGATCATTGGGCTGAGAGGCAGGTAGCTAATGAAACGTTTGTGTTGCTGCTGTGGGAATGATTAATGAAAGAGACGAGTCAGGGAAGGATTATGTTACACCCAAGGCCCATTCCATCCCTCAGCAAATTCTTAATTACCTTCCTTCTCAAGTTGATGAATTAATTAGAACACACCTCTTGATTTTCAGGGAGAGAAATTTAGTTGGTAGTATTATACGTTACGCTGTTCTCTGCTTCGTGAATGAGTAAATGAATAGAGAGCCAGTGTTAAACTCTAAAGTGAGAGAGGCAAGACTTTGAAGGGCAGGAGGGCATGAATAAATCATCATTTCTTAATCGGTTAACACGATTAGACGTTCTACTTTTCATGAAATTGATTACATCAGAGAGAAACACTAATCAAATGTAACAGTGTGATTAAGGTACACTGTACCTTAACATCAGTGTATTCACAGTGTTTCTTGTCGGATATACACAGCATTAACATGGTACGAGTGTTGAACGTGTTCTCCGAATTCATGAACAGAAAACAATGAGTATTTACTGAGTTATCAGCAATTACGTATGCCACTGTAGACTGTTCTGACTGTCAGCTACTGAAAGATGGACCACTGAGGACATCATTATGATACCACTGTTAATCACTGAGGAAGGTATGATCTCGTAACAGGGTTCTTTCTTCAACCAAAACCGAGAGCTGTCTCTTTAGTCAAAACACCAGAGTTCTGTTTATCATCCACGTCCAAGATTTCTCCTCTCTCTCTCTCTCTCTCTCTCTCTCTCTCTTACTTACTCTCTCTCTTACTCTCTCTCTCTCCCTATTGAATTCCAAGCTCCTCTCTATCCTACTGAAGGAAATGATGTGGAAATTAAAAAAAAAAAAAAATGAAATGCAACGTTAACTGCTGGTCGTGACCTGAGAGATATGGGAATGTGCAGCTGAAACCCTGAGAAAAAGAAATCTAAAATCAAAGGAGTTTAGGAGTCGAATTTATACTGGAATGTTGCCTGGTAACGACATGGGTCATAAAGAAGCAAAAAATACAAGTGGTTCAGGGCAAGGTTAAGAGAGATAAAGAATTTATATATACATCCGTGATCTGGAAGGCGTTTATAGAAATCGTGTGAGCAAGTGTCCTGGGGGATCCCCGATGTATATAGGGCGGGAAATGAATGTGTTTGTCTCAGGAGAGCCAAAAATACGAAAAATAAATGACCCAGTTGTGGCACGGGCTATTGCACTAATTTCACTCGGTGACTTGTAGGGAATGAACGATTTTGAAAGAATACACGTAACTGAACCCAGAAAGAAAAATATTTAATTACATGCAGTAATCAATTTGTTTACTTAGAATGTATGAATAGTTTCTTAAGAAGCGACCTGGTCTGTTGTGTACCATCGTAAAGCTCCAAGTAAAAAGATTCATCAGAGGGACGAAAATCATGGTAGAAATGTTCTCTTATGGCCCATATTCACCACCAGAACTTCTTACATGACACTACCATCCATGACCCGCAATCACTCATGTGATGCATGACGACACGTGACTACACCCCAGAAAGCACATCTTTTGAACATTTCTCTAAATGCTGTTTACCATAAAAGCGAGGCCATTGTGGTTTATAATGATGTTTTGCCAGGTTTATATTCAAGCAGACGAGACGATCAAACTATAAAAACACACTGAATAAACCTTGGGGCATTGTTTCGCGTCTGCGATGAACTTTTCTTTCTCATGAATTGGGAGCATCAAACTATCGATCGTGTTACATCTTGACAAACTGATTCGGTTACCTGTCTACCTGTCCTTTATCGAGCGATGGGCTACACAGCCCACCTTAGATCTATGTTTCCACAACATCCATCTGATCTCGTGCCTTGAGTACGAAAGGTATGTACCTCAGTTTCATAACACGGATCGCGTTTACACGCTTCCACGATGGTATATTAGTGGCGTACCACTCGCTAAAGCAAGAGAAGTTTCTTTTTATGCGCATTATCAAAATCCCTTCGGAACCAGTTCCTCCCACCAAGAGCTTCCCAATACCAAAGCCTTTTCCGAAGAGAAGCCAGATGCATGAAATACATTTATCCCCAGCGTTCGGGGTATTTGTGTGGAGTGCATTAGGAGAATTGCTTCTAAGCAAAACCGTGGAATTGGTTCCTCTAAGGTAAAGCAATCAAAGCATTTAATGGTTCTTCTCTGAACATGAGCAAGAGCAAGCAAAACTGAACATACATCTCTTCACACACACACACACACAAACACACACACATACACACATATATAACTCATCATCAATCCTTTATCTTATTACCTCATTAGACAGCGCAAATGAGGAAGTAAAGAGACAGGTCGTTAAAGTAGTGACAGCGAAGGGTAGACAGAGGCGACCCGTCCTAAGGGGTCAGAGGACAACAGATTTATTGTCATACTAGCGAGTCCCTCTGCCTTTGAATCATAAACTGATTTATATGAGTAAAATATATTTATGATTTGATTAGGTGATGTAACGGACCCAAAAATTGGATAACGAATGATAACTAAGCGTTGAATTATTCCGTGGACGTGCGGGTCGCCATAAAGTGGTGATATAGTTCACAAGACAGGAAGAGTTATCTTAGATTGGAACGATGAACTTGTTGTTGTGAGGAGACCTTATGACACAGAGAACAGGAGGACAACATGAGTAAGGATGGGCCCTCTGGAGACGCAGTCGTGGTCTTCCTTGGTGGGAGAGACCTGCAAGGACCTGGACACCAGCCGGAACGACAGGCAGAAGACCATGATGAATGCCTCGTTAACTCAAGTGTGAGGATGTTGTCCCGTGGCAAGGGGGATGGGCGAGGGGGTTGCGGGTGCAAGATTGGCAAGGCGCGGGTGGTGGGAGAGGGAGAGAGAAGGGCACTGGTGGTGAGAGAGGCGGAGGGAGCATGACCAGAGTTAGTGAAGGTGAGGGTTATTGTGACAGTGATGAAGATGGCACTACACTACCAGCTCCAGCGCTGCCGAGGCTAAGAAAAAGTGAAGATGACATGCGGAAAGTGACCCCTCCCCCGCCCCTCCCCCACCCCACAAGGGCCGTCTTTATATCTATAGGCCATAAACAATGATGCTCGCTCTCTCACTTTCATATCGCCACTTTCTACTCTGCGTGTGTGTGTGTGTGTGTGTGTGTGTGCATGTGTGTTCAATTACTACGCATGTGTTATGGGGAGAGAGGTTTACATTCGTGTTACCCCGACTCTTGACCTTGTATATATGTACCATGTCTTTACTCCCAAGTACATATGCTCACACACACACACACACACACACACACACACTAGCCTAAGCCAGGTACCCATTCATTGACCAGCCCTGAGGGAAGGATGAAAACCTAAATTGCGTGAGGGCCGACTGCCACGCCCAGGATTCGAACCTATACGGGTCTGACCCCGGGCTGGCCCGTGCTGACTCATGATCAGTGTGTGTGTAAACAATACACCACACATAATAGCAAACAACCTGGGAACTGCCTGGTAATCAGGTAACTGAGTGGTTGGGACCAGGTAACCATGTGCTTAGAAACATATAACCAGGTTGTCAGGACCAGGTAAGTAGGTAGTCAGGGCCAGGTAACTAGGTAGTTAAGACTAGGCGACCAAGACCAATTAAGCAGGTATCTAGGACCAGATAAACAGGTGGTCAGGACCAGGTAACCAGGACTACATAACTAAGTGGTAAAGACCAAGTAACACTTTGCAGTGGCAGTAAGAGTGGCCTTGGGCCATGGCGTCGGCATGGTACAGTAGCAGTAGCAGCAACAGCAACAGTAGCAACAGCAGTGGAAAGAACTATACAAGCCTCAAGAGCTCCAGTGTCACACCAGCCTCCGTTCCTGCTCAACAATACACAAGTCACGGTAGACGCTCACACCTTACCTCTGTGTGTGTGATGGGCCGCACCAAGGCCACAGGCACCCACCTCACAAGCGCAAAACATGATTCACAACACAGCAACATTCCCAGATTTACCACACACACGTCGGACAAAAACCATTCCTCTTAATGCCCAAACGTTGATAATTCCCAGTGTGTTAGAGGGGAGAGAAGGCCAGTACCCCCATCAGGGAAGCGATCTATTCATGACATGGCAAGGGAATGCATCGCGCAATTCTTTTTTTCCCGCAACCTTCACTTATGGTAAAAACCTCCTGGTCAGGATCCACCCACCACGAAGGGCACACGAAAGGAAGTGTCTTGTTGCAGATGTTTTCTTTACAATCGCCTTCTCCTACATCCTGAAGGTACTGTGCTGCTGCTGCCGAGTATCGTTAAGGATGTGAGCGTTGCCAGAGGACCCAGGAATCTCGCTAACTCCCAGAGGGATCCGGATGTCTGGGTCAGTATGAGGGTATCACCTGAACTGTTCATTAGACAGGAGACGAAATCTTTCTAATGTCTTCTTTACCGTCACTATGTGCACAAGGCGGGAGGGCCTCCAGAGAGAGCATTCCGTATGTCTCTCCTATGAGTGCCTCCCACGAGAGCATCCTGCAGGGATCATGAGATGCTGAGCGACCTCGTCTAGAGTTGTCTTGGGGTGAGGGTGGGGCGTGGGGCATGGTCAGCGGTGGCGCCTGTTTTATAGCGCCGTCGTGAGTGGTCCGTAAGGCTGTGGACGGTCCTTGGGCTGGACCGGGCTGGACGTGGGCTCTGCCAGCCTCCCCCCCCCCCACAAACACACATACAGTTCCTAGTACGGCGAAGGAGAGCTGGAGCAGGGAGGGGCTGGTCGGGGCTGAGGAGGATGGAGGAAATCTGGGTAAAGCTGGGGAAGACTGTGAAGAACAGTGTTGATGGTGTGGGTGTTGATATTGTGGGCGGGGACGGTGTGGTGATAGAGAGAGAGAGAGAGAGAGAGAGAGAGAGAGAATGGAGTGGTAGTCGCATTAGTAGTAGTAGTACTAGTAGCAGCCACTTGAGGGAGACGGGCTGTCAGCAGCACCCGGAAGGGTCGAGTGTGAAAGAAAAAACCTCAGAAGGTATTCACAGATCCCAAAACGTTCTGAATGTTGCTCTCCTTCCTCAGTGCGTCTTAAACTGATCGGCCGTAGACAAGCTCTCCACAGCCGACCACAGACCCCGAACGTTCAGACAACATCCTCTTCTGGACAGCCTCACGACGAGTCCACACAAGGTCCAGGTGTACGCAGAACCCTAGCCGTGAGCTTCCCCAGGGCAAGAGGCAGTGGCCCGTAACAGTGACTGCTCAGTCCGTGCCTGAACAAAATTGCCCCAGTGGTTTCCAGCGCGTTATGAAGTCTGAAATACTGCTGTTGGCTAACCCGCCAGGAAACGTCGTGCAGCGCCGCCGCCGGTGGGCACTGCAACCGATGACTGCTGGACTGGGAGTGGTGGCCAGGGCTGGACGGCTGGACGGCCCCTCCCTGGAAGTTAACGCGTCTGGTCCAACCAGTTTTTGCGACCCACTTACCCAGTGCGTTCCTTCTAATGTCATAACGTCTTTAGTGGAGCAAAGTCTCTCAATATATTAGCTCCGCGAGTACACCTACTACTGTCACCTACTGGGCCATGCAGATGAATATATTCATGCTGTGCTGTAGCACAATAATATGTCACACTGTGCGTCTGGAATATGGTTGGATATATTTGTATCCTTCAGCTGTCTGATCGGACATATTGAATGTCTATATTAAGAGAATGAGAGGCTTCTTCAAGAACATTCTATGTTTTCTTTTTAAGCAACGGAGGTCCGTAGTACATGTAGTTATTGTTGATGTCTTGAATCTAAATTATGGTTTTAAAATACATATACACGTGATGTACTTCAGTGAGACGTGGCTGCATACGGAGTGGTTTAATACCATACACAACTAACCATGATTCCTTAATCTTATTAATGATAGTGAGCTGCACTTGGTGAGCTGAGACTAGCCGACTGTTGTGAATGCTGAGTTCTGAACCATCACTGCTGGTCTCTCGTCTGTGACCTGGTCAGAGGCACAGAGCAGTGTCTGTTTTCCTGTTAATTTCCGATAATGATAAAATACAATTGCAGCAAAGACCAGAATATCTGTAGCACAGACTGTAACTTTTTGAACGATTGATTCACCGTTGATGAACTGCAGATGATTGATAATTGCATAGTTGTTTATCTGATTGAGGATAAAGAGAAGGGTTCAGTGTGGCGGGTGTTGGTGTGTGAGGTTGACAGACGTGGCTCAGGTCCATCTCCTGTAGCAGCGTCAACACGGCCAGTCGTCCTATCCCAGCTCCTTACGTTGCTACGCACGGAACCTAACACAGCATCGCTCCAGAGTGTTGTTGCTGATCCTCTGAATGTCCCAACGATGTCTTCTGACGATGTAGCTTTCGAGGACTGGCTACCGTGGGGTCTCCTCCTGTGGCCAGGTGACGCAGCACCCGACAGGCCATACATAGAGGCCCCTGAGTGTTAGTGTTGGCAGCTTGAGGGTTGCGACGCCACTTTGACGTCTCCGTCTTTCCTTCCACAGCCGGAGTGTGGAATCTTAAACTCCTCATGCCGTGCAGCACACATACGACTCTGTCTCCGTGTAGGAGGTAGGTCTATTACCATTTAGTGGATGAGCGACGCTTCATTTTTTTTTTGTCTCAGTGAGACCCGACCTTGATACGTACACCAGAGTCTGTTCTCTGAGAGAGAGAGAGAGAGAGAGAGAGACCTTCAATCTTTCTGGCAGGTAAGAACCTACTCTGGGATGACTATGACACCACACGCTAACTATAACCTGCGCCTTAATATCGCTTACGCATACGATCTATGATTTACCCTTTTTTTTGCCAAGGATTCTCTCGTTGGTAAAAAGGGAAATTAAGCTAAGGGGCTTCCCCTCAGCAGACATCAGTCAGCAAAAAAGACAGTGTCGCTGCGCTTGCCTCATGTGCTAACCGCCACGCCCCATCCTGGCTCCCCTGATGTATGGAGGACCTGTGTGTTTGTGTGTGTGTGTGTGTGTGTTTGTATGTGTGTGTGTGTGTGTGTGTGTGTGTGTGCGTGTGTGCGTGTGTGCTTGTGTGCTTGTGTGCACTTAACCTTTGATGCTTTTCCTGAACCCTCCAAGGACAAGTCAATAAGGTCAATCATCTTTTTCTCCTTTAAAGCAGACGCATTCTATCTCTCAGAATGTTATCTGTGAGTCACCGCGCCTGGGCCAGAAACAGGAGTGAAGCCGCAGGTGTGGTAGAAGACCTACAGCTCCCTGAATTATACTACAGTCGTACGTAAAAAAGAAAAATCCAGTTCAATCTGAATTCTTCACGGTATGTCGCTGGCTCATGCAGCGTGTGTGAAGCTATTACGACCAGAAGGACATAGCGAGGGCATTATTCGTGCTAACGGGAGAAACCGTTTCGTTCCAGGCTCGGATCTGGAAGACTGGAAGGACAGTAAACTAGAGGATTACTGAAAGCAAAAGTCACAAACTGAAGCTTGAAAGTCTAAACAGACAGTAACTGGAAGATCATTCATAGCATTAAAGAAAAGCTTGAGACTGGAAAACTGGAATGATAGCATCTGGAAGATGCTATCGAGCAACAGGGTGGATATTTGATCGGAGAATCTAGAACCGAAAGACTGGAAGGCGGCCGATAGCGATGACGATGACTATACTCGAGATTTATTGTTCATGGGGACCGGCGACGTCCTTCAAAACCTCCTGGTGACGGATGGGCCCCACTCGCTCCGGTCTACCTTCGGAGCTTCTAGTTATGATATTTTTTCATCTGTGTGATGAGAGCAAGACGCTACAGAACTCTCTCGGCTGACACCTCGACCACTGAGACTCCGCCAAGTTGAGGGCTGACCACAGACCTTGGCTAAACATCTTGCTCGTCCTTCATTCATATGCTCTTGATCTCTTCCACATGCACACTCTTTCTCAGTGTTCTTCCCTCTTAAATTCTTTCATTCTCTTTCCTTCTCTTTCTCACCAACTCACCTTCGTTCCTCACAGCCTTTCTTCCCCGTCCAACTCTCCCGAATACCTCCTCGTCTCTCTCAGGAGGCGCTGGGGCCACTGCGGCGGTGGGTCGCACCCAAGTGGACCATCACAACACTGCGGTGGCGTCATCGGCGGGAGGGAGGACACCATCAGGCAGCAAGGCTAAGGCCGGTCTCTGGACACTCCCTGGTGCCGACCGCAGATCATCCCTCCTCTCCAGATTTAGACCCCACTTTACTGTCCACCCCACCTTACTGAAACAACTTCCTCAACATTGTTGTAGAATGGCGATATTTAGAAAAAGTTGTGCAAATGCGTATGCCTGTTCTCCAACCGAAAACACCGATAGAGAAGAAACATCGAACGAATCAGTCAGGTTCGGGAACAACAGAGCGACACACTACAGTTGGTTTGGCCGACCACTGAAGACAAGAGACGCCAGAGGCGACCGCAAGGCGATGGGATTTATCCCAAATAAACAAAGGTGAAATTCTGTCGAGCTTTTCAAGGATGGCTCCTCCCCGAGTTTAAGAAAAAAAGAGAATGGAGACCGGTTAACTATTTGTTTTTACCAGCTAAAAACAGAGAATTATACTTTTTTGTTTACGGATCTGCAAATCAATTTAGTCTCTGTTCTTCTTATGCTTTGGGGAAAGTGGGGAGTTGGATCAACTGCAGTTTCACAGGAAAAGGTTACATAATCTCTTGGCATAAACTGACCTTGAAACCAGGCCGCCAGCAATTACCTGCCATGATCCACCACCAGTCCGACGACAGCCCTGGTACGACCAGCAACCCGGCTCCACATTCTGGACCGACCACGCCTTGTGGCCTGTGGCACATGATTCGACCCGGATGCCAGGCGATCACTTACTGGTCGAAAAGCATCGATGAACAGATTCTTCGACCTATGCTCCAAGGCCTGGAAGAACTGAAGGGGAACTTACGAAGACAGACAGATAGACGGAGAGACGGAGACAGAAGCACCCGTCTTTGCTGGTGCCAAGCTCCCTCAGGGGTCGGCCTAGCCCTGTCCACGCCACACTCGCTGTGTGCCGACCAGTCCCCGTGGAGCCACTGGGACACGGGCTAGGAGTGGAAAAAAATCGAAGGTCGCGTGTTGTTGCTACCAGCGGTGACGTAACGCCGTACACACAGAACGTCGGTAATGTAACGCCAGTTAACGCTATGTAACGCTGAGCTTGGTCACACTCCAACCACTAGTTATGCAGAGCGTCGATAATGTCACACCCATCACTGCTCTGTGACGCTTAAGTTGGCTACACTCCCACTGCTGGTGTAATGTCGGTGACGTAACTCTCGTCACAGCTGTGTGACGCTGAGGTTAATCACACTACCACTACAGGTAACATAACACAGAGCAACGCTATGTGACGCTATAACTTTGCTCCCTCTGGCACATAGCGTCAGGACGTAACGACCAACACCGCCAGCAGGGATTCAGGGTGACGACCTCACACACAATACAGCCTATGGTGACCTTAGGAATACAGGGTCACAATCCCTCGCACATCACAGCCTATAATGACTCTAGGGATGTAAGGTCACGACCTCTCACACAACACAGTCTGTAGTGACCCTACGGTCGAGGAAAGAGAAATGAATGATTGGTTGATAATGGATAAGAGTCACACAAGAAGAAGAAAAAAAGATAACAGAAAACTGGAAGAATTGAAGTAAAACTCAAGAGGGAAATGAGTGCAGTTACAACAGAAAGCGAGAATCAAGAAATTAAAATTTGCGAGAAAGTAAAGTAAACTAGAGTAAAGACATTAGATCAGGATATGCTAAAAACAGGATTTATGAAAAAAAAAAAAGACTGAGGAAACCGGCTACAAAAGTGGGAGAAACCTGAAAGAAATCAATGACTGAAGACACAGGGAGGAGGAGGGACTGCTGTGCTAATTGGCTGCCCCGCCCCGCCATGGTCGTCGAACACTCAGCAGGCGAATGACTAACTCCCTAAGAACGAGGTTCCTGCCCGGACAGAACGGCTGATCCGAGGAACCTGCAACTCCATCAGGAAGGTCTTGCCGACGTCATCACCCCTGGCAGGAATGTGTTACACTGTAGAGCATGGAGAGTATGTCACACCGTAGGGCATGGGGAGAGTGTCGCACGGGGGGGGGGGGGGGGGGGGGGGGGGGGGGGGGGGGGGGGGGGGGGCAGGCAGGCAGGCAGGGTGTTTGTACCCGAGAGAAAGCAAGTGTGAGTGTCTAGTGACCCATGACCACGTCTAGACTCCCGTAGGATCATCTGGGACTCATGGCTGCTGGACTGGTGGTGCCCCTGATCACCGAAGCGTGAGGCTGTGCTCATCTGTGTGCCAGGAGTCGCTACCTCCTCACTCACAACCCTTCCACCACACTCTTTCTACTAAACCTATAACCAAAACAGGTCCCTCTTGTTGGCTGGTGTGTGAGTCAGGCATTTCCGCGTCCTTAGTCTAAACCCAGTTATTTTGCGTTCCTGAAGGAGGTGGCCTGCCCTAGACCTGTTTCTGGGGTGGGTCTGGGGAGAGGTCTTATGAGGGGTGGGGCAGTGTGGAGGTAGGGAGGCTGGACAGTGGTGGGTGCCTGGCGAGGAGAGGTGGTTGGGTGGTTGGCAAAGTGTGGTAGCTGCCTTGTGAGAAGGCAGTAGGGCAGGTAGCAATATGGCAGGTCTTGTGGCCAGAGGGACAGGTCAGGTGGCTGTAGGGAAAGTCTGGTGGCGGTAAGGACTGGAGCAGGAGAGTGAGTGAGGGACCGACGGAGCAGGAACCGGACTCCGTCACTAAGTAACAGATGGCCTGGTGGGAGTATGTGTGTGCGTGTGTGTGTGCTGTGGGTGTGGGAAACCTTAGGTTAAGATGAAGCTTAAGAAACAACAGCCCCTATTAACCAAGAATGATACAGCATCTGGAGGGGCACCAGTATCACCTCTTCAATCGCGAGTGCTGAAAAAAAAAAAAAAGAATGCAGTCACGGGAGCGAGCGGATCCTTCAACAAGGTGTGGGCGAGCGGTCTACAGTATAGATTATTACAGTTAACTTCCTCAATCAACATCAACATAATCACCGTCGGCTCTGCAGCGATACCAAATTTTCCTGTACTAAGCTGGGGGTCTCCCAAGGTCGCTAGCGTCCCGTCACCGTTATTCATAACTCCCACAGATGCCATTCCCCCGTCCAGCAGGGAACGTGAGCACAGACGTCTTTTGCCTAGACGGAGCTACTCAAGTAGTAGTTAATAAAATCCAATTCCCCGAACACACCCACCTGCTGCAGTCATTCAGAGGCATCCAGACTCAACAGCTTCGAAAGGAGAGAGCTAATTGCATGACTAGATGATAATAGACAGACAGACAGACATACCATGAGGACCCCACATCGCCAACTCTACATGTGTCATGATCTGGGCGAAGGAAGAGGTCAGCGGCAGCAGTTATCTCCAGACGACTCTTCTGGCCTCGTGGTTCAGGGAGCCAGTCAGTCGCCGTTCGTCTCCTGTCTCTGGGGCTTGCTCGCTTCACCGGCCTCCAGCGTTCTGTACTCCTGTTCTGGTTCTGGGTCGCATTAGTCTGTTGTTTGATTCAGTGGTCCGCTGTTGGATCTAACGGTTTATCATATGATTGGATGACGTCTTGAATTCAATGGCTTTTTTGTCGATTATCATAATGAGACAGACCGACTTGGTTAGAGAGATGAGCACGTCTCTCTCTCTCTCTCTCTCTCTCTCTCTCTCTCTCTCTCTCTCTCTCTCAGTCGATGTTGCACATGACTAACTCTGGAACCTTTCATTATACCAGAAAATGTTACACATCAACCGGACCAGAAGGTTGAAATGTGTGTGTTGAAGCTGCTCGCCTGCAGGACTCCCCTTCCCGTTTCTCCGGCAACACTGGACGCCGCCAGTCACCACACGAACGATACTAACGACTCTTCTTGAAGGTAAAAAGAGACAAGATTGCTTCATAAATTGAAATGACATTATGTTATCTTGCACTGTACGTAAATAATGTCCGCTTTTCTTTAAAAGTTTCTATTGTTCCTCCTGGCTGGAGGGATGATCGCCCTTCCTCTTGCCGGTGCTGGTCAGGACATAATTCGTGTCTGATCATTTGTGCTGGTGTTGTTAATCACTTACGTCTCATGTCTTGGTCATCTGATACGTAACTGGCAAGCGCCTGATTTTTTCTTTTTTCTAAGCATCTGTTGGAGAATCGGAAGCTACCTGTGTGTGTACCTTCCTGAGCGTCTGCTGGAGAACTAGTACCCACATCTTCCTTCCTGAGCGTCTGCTGGAGTAATTCATTTAACAGCGACTTTCACCTCAGACCAAATACAGCCCTTGTGGCACGCGTCCCGGTCAGGAGTTTCTCCGCATTTTCTACGGTTTCCATCTCTCTCTGTTGAATCACACGTCCAGAAAATGAAGAAACCATCTCGGATATAAATTTAAACAATGTGTAAGTCACCAGGGAACAAGAGATAAATTGGAGCCGAATACAAGACAGCCATTTACACGTAAACACCCGCAAGATCCATTTCCGATAAATCAGCAAAACCTGCAAGCACCACCAGACCGCAAGCAGACGCTTGCGGCCATCCTGCCTCGTCTTGCGGCCTCGGTGGTGATCAGGAAAGTAAAACTGTGGCAGACGCAACAGTAGCCGCAGGCATCGCTACTTGCGGCAGGGAACCGTAACAACTGAGTAACAGCAATGAAGACATCAAGTGGTGCTTTAAAAGAGGTAGTAGAGTGGGGCCACCTCAGCTGTCCACGTCAACAAAGCCCGCGTCAACGGAGGGTAGTTTCTCAGGCGAACTCTTGAGGTGGTGGCGCCCGCTCAGGCGGGAGACTGCCTCCCCGCAGTCCACTACGCCTCTTATTGGTCACTCCCAGCACGAGAGAGAGAGAGAGAGAGAGAGAGAGAGAGAGAGAGAGAGAAACTGGTTAAGCTCTTAACAGATCCCGCAACCTGCGCTCACATCTCCGGCAAAGAGAAAACACCAGGCCTGTCTCCCCAGCAGTCTCTCTCTGGACGCCCATAACTCAACAATGGAGGCAGCAAGTGATAGTGGTCCAAATGTTCTATACACCTGACTATAAACGTCTGAATCCAAATAGAAAGTGACAGTAGATCACCTGAGCGAGTGCTATAAACAACATCTGAGCGGGAGAGAGAGTAGGTAATGGCGGCCAGAGAATCTGTATGTGATTATCAATGGTGCAGTAGAAGACTTCCTTCTGAGGTACTTTCACTGTTTATTACAAAATAGCCATCTATACACCCGACTCTGTCTCCAGGAGATGTAGGTAGGGCTATTTTCAGAGGGGGGGTCAGGTTCATGTAAATCCTTGACCGCTTTCGAGCGTATGACTTTGCCTTGGCTCGTCTGATACAAGTTATGGGATCTGAATCTCTCTATAGCGAAGTCAGGCTGAAGTTTCAATGAACAGCTGATAATTGATGGGTTTCTACAACCACTTTATGTTTATGACTATAATGTTTGGAAGTTTTCTTGTAACTCCTTAGTTTTTATGAATACAGCCACGTACAGTATGGCAACATTTAACCAAGTGTCCTTGGAACCATGTACAATATGGCAACAACGACCACGTCCGTGTTAATGCACATAACGTTTATGGCAAATATAACGTGGGTTCACGCTGACCTCACACAGGGTTTATGGCAATAATGAGCATGTGATAACTACAAGCAGCATTTATGGCGACCCAAATCGTTGCCGTGTGTGAGTGAATATTAAGTCCTGTGGTTCTATACAATTTGGGAAGACTCGGGTAAGAAGAAATATCTGGGAATATAATTGTTATAAAGGGGAGTGGTGGGTCCCTTCACGGGGCTCCTATCGGATGCCATGTTCCTTATGTAATGGTGACTGGGTCCGCAGAAGGACGAGCAAGATATCCAGCACCAATGATTCATGTGGTCGCTGAAGACCCTCGCCCAAAGTCGTACTGTATAATGCCGAACAAAATCTGGCCAGGTGTGACTTGAAAGTTACGAATGAGAGTGAAAAGTCACTTTTGGCAAGGCTGTATCGTTGGGAGTGCAGTCTAGTCAAAGAACCTCTGATTCCAAAGGAGATAGAATTTTCCTGGAGCTAGAAGTAGCGCAGATTTGGGCTACAGGAGTCTTTAGAATTGTCCTTTACTTGTACCAGAAGTAAGCAGATATGTCCTACGTCACAGCCCTCATCTCACAGCCTCACAGGCAGGTTACGCAACGGCTCCCTCTTTGAGATGAGGAATTTCAAGCTGCTGGCGCCTTTGGTGCGCCCGCGCGCCAGCAGTGATGATAAAACAATTCGACAACCTTGACCTCGCGTCCGGGACTTCCCTCCGGGGTCATTTGGTCTTAGGGGTCAAAGGTGTGGGCGATAACACGCACTGCTAGAGACGGGGTCCACACCCGCCTCTACTTAGTTCCGGATTCTTGATATAAACAATGGTCCTCTGTTCCCTGTAGACGTAAACAATGGCTCCTCTTTGTTCCTTCTAGATAGAGATAGGAAGTTCATTACCAGGGACGGTTACTGAACCAGACCTGGTAGGGACGTCACCAAGGAGGTGATCAGTTACCAGGCATGGTAGGGACGTCACCAAAGACGGGTTCTCAACCAGACCTGGTAGGGACATCATGAGGGATGAGGCACGGCGAGAGCAGCACTAAGGAAGGGTCCAAGCCATACATCACCTGACAGGTATGGCAGGTGGGAGGTGTTGGCGCCAAGGTGCTGACACGAACGGCCTTCACCCGCAGTAACGTCCTCAACTACACCCCAACCCACGCTGTCCCCAGCCCACCCACACCAACGCCCTCGCCCACACCTTCATCCATCCCCACCCCCGCCCACACCAGCACCTCCTCTCCGACAGTTGCTTCCTGAATGTCATAATATCTTTTTTTTTCCCGCCTTTCTGCTGGGTGGTACAGAACGTCAGGGTTCGCGTCCCATGGACAGCCGTCCTTGATAACAAACTCGCCATCCGCCGCCTCTCTGTAATCACAGAAGGCATTATCATTCCTGAAGCTACAAATCCAATGCTATTTTCTTCACAGAAGTCCTCGATGCCACTGTTCTTTTGTTATATTTTCGGCATCAGGAAACTCAGGAGTGCATTGCTGCATGGACAAGAAGGTTCGATTTCCTTATCAGAAACGCAAGACCACTGCTTCCTGGGGTCTGTGTAGGGGAAAACAATAGATACTTCCACGTTTTTAGAATTCGTTGTTGTTACATTATATATATATATATATATATATATATATATATATATATATATATATATATGTATACC
>JAYMFT010381525.1:0-20516 GCA_038088735.1 Panulirus argus
ATATATATATATAGATATATATATATACATATATATATAAATATATATGTAACAAATTAGCTGCGTTTTTATTCAGGATTTTTACTGCTATCGTGGTTGGAGGACTGTTCGCTGGATACCAACTCGCTTGCGAATGAACGTCCGGAGCGTTGTCTTCTTTGGATGTACTGCAAGATTCTCAGTAAACGGGAGTAACAAGAATGGCTACGACGTTACGTGTGCCTCCACACACACCACATTTTCGCTCTCCTGTTGTAAAAACGAGTGTATATCACTGGCGAGAAATACTTCCCCCTCGAAGGGGACACGCTGTATGGATCACAAGAACGGCTCTTAGGTTATGAGAAGACGAGGTATCCAGCGCGAGTCAATTGTAACTAGTTCTTGGCCTTGTCTGGGCCGCACGAGTCTAAGACAAGGAGGCCAGAGGCCACTGGAAGGATGCCAGCTGGACCCAACCCCTCCTGTGGTGTTTGCTATCTGTTGGGAACTTGATATACCTCGCTGAACTTCGTTAAGCGTCGTGTTTAATCATATTTACCCTCAGACTGCGGTGCTGAAGCCTGAGGGATGTGATTATATATATTGTTCTTCGCCCTGACAGCGTCTCTGGGTGATTTTTCATCCAGACTGGACAAGAGAACTTTGAGGTTACTCATTGCCACCCTTCGGGACTGGAAGCGACATTTTTGTACCTGGAAATTAACAGTTCCATACCCGAAACTAACAGTGCTACTGCCTGGGGCTGACGATCCCGTACCTGGACATGACAAGTGCCGTACCTGGAGGAGACAGTGCCGTATCTGGAACTAACTCTGCTAAAAACCTGGACCTGACAGGGCCGTACCTGAAATTGACAGTGCAATACTGGAACCGAGAGTACTCTATCTGGAACTAATAGTGCTGTGCTTGGAACTGTGACATTGATGTCCATGGAATAAGCAACAGAGTGCTGGAAATCCTTGAGTTACCGGGGTCTCAGGCCATGTTTTCTGGTTGTCTGGACTCAACGTGTCACGCACCTGTATTTAATACTCTGTCTCTTGGATCTCGAAAGGACACTAGATTGATGCTAGAAATAAGAGTTGTGTGTGTGGGGTAGAATGACTGAATTACGCCTTCCCATCCTATGATTCTAAGAAAGCTCGACAGAGTTGAGAGGACTTTCAGAATCAGGGAGGATCGTGGGGATAATCTAACCTGTCATAGAATGTTTAGTATGGACTGAGTTGAGTTAACGATTCTGATCTTGCTTAATAGACTAGGTTATGTGGTTGCGACAGGTTGTGTGAGGAGGGGAAGGATTCTTGAGTGTCGACGCTCGCAAAACCTGTTTAAAGCACTTAAAGTGATCAGTCTCTGGCGTTTATTAGAGTTAAATAGATGCGATGTTCTTACAGAGATTTCTGTAAGACGTAATATTCACTTGATGAAGTTCATGTCTTAATTTTTTTTTGGCGTAATTTGTGCTCAGCGGGGTCATCAATTCGCCCAGAAAACAGTCAGTCATAATTCCAAAATAAGTGTGGTACCAAGAAGCCCTCTTTAGGGAAACATACCTAGATTTAGGTCAAGTTGATTTTCGTAGTACTTCAGATTAAAGATGCTTCATTATTTCATGCCTTATCCCTGCCTAGCTAAGTACGGTTAGTTATCCTGGCAGGCCGTTATGGGCGATAATCTGAAATAATTCAAGGTACACCAGACGCATTTCCGCCGCTGAGACTGAACGATGCTGGTGAACACCACCGCATCTGTGGCACGGCTCGCGCAAACCAGCCAAAATTTCCTGCGTAAATCTTTAGTCTACGCTTATTTTGCGTCAACAGAAAATGAAAAATAAGAAAAAAGTGACTAAATACTTTCCAGTACAGTCACCACCAGTTAAGCACACACACACACACACACACACACACACACAAACACAGGTAGAGAGAGAGAGAATTTCTAAGGCCTCTGTCGAATACACATAGACTTTTTAGGCCAAGAACATTATTGAAGCAAAACAAGGAAACAAGAAAATTACCGTCAACTGACTCGAGCTGAACTTGGTCTTATTTTCTAGTAAATATTCGGTGTTTTATTTTACCTCCACCTCACAAATATGCCAGTTTCTCGATAATTAACTCCTCTTCTGTATGGGGAAAAAAAAAAAGTCGATAATCCAGTATTGAGTTGGCGCAGATGAAATAATTACCAGATTTTCTTATCGTAAGTATTAATTCTTACCCTTACAGTACATAGAAAAATAGAATTATAGCTTTATCATCTAAACTTATCTTTATACATAGGTACGTACACACACACACACACACATACACAAACACACACACACACACACAATGACAGACAGTGGTATGAAGACACTCTGACAGTACCACTCACACACCTTACAGAGTCGGTCGGTCGGAAAGCAGACCTCATCACGTGGCCAAAGGCTGAAATAAAAAAGAAATATAAAAATCTCTCCTCTGAATAACTCAGCCTTAATCACGGCGATTATTAGGGCTATTATGGCGTTACATGACATGCCCGTGTGACACCTGCCGACGTCGGCTATACAACAGCATTGTTTCCCAACCTGACACATACACACACAACCTCTCTGTTGGTTTTATACACACACACACATACACATGAGCCTGTGGTGTGTGTGTGTGTGTGGGATACCCTTAATTAGGTAATTCTAATGATTGATGAGCATGTTACAACATTCTCCCACATATCGGAATCTATTAGCTTAAATGAATGCCCCCCCCCCCCAGAAAAATCAACCACACGGGCTGCAGAGTAGGAGGAGGTGAGAAGAGAGAAGAGAACAGAGAGAGTGGGAGGGAGGGGGCGCGGCGGTTGTGGTGGTGGTGGTGGTGAGAGGGAACAATAGCTTCTAAACACTGAGGAGGGAAGACTGTAGCGGGTGTTGGAGGGGGGAGGGGGAGGTTAGTTGTTGTGATGCCCGCCTTCGTAATGGCAGGTATTGTGATGGAGATGACGAGCAGGGCCACAGTATATGTGGGAATTTTGATGGACGTCCTCTGCCTGGCCCTAGCGCCATATAGAGGGCTCTTCCCCCCACCGCCCCACCTAGCCTCGGCCCCCGCCCCGCCCCGCTGGAGTGTGGGGGCGGAGGTGGGGTTTGGGGGGGGGGAGATGATGGCGCTGTTGGGTTTTGGAGATACTGCGGCGGGGCTAGAGCCTTTGGTGCCGCGAAGGGTAAAGACGCTGTGGCACAGACTAGAGACAAGTCAGGTGCTCTGAGGTTTTATCCATTACTCGCAGTCTTCAGAGTGCCGATAATAGGGTACTAGTGCCCTTACTAGGGGAGGGGTTAATGCCAGGTACCTATTTATCGACCGGTCCCTCAGAGAAGGGAGGATGAACAAGTGGGTCGGGTGTGAGTTGGCTGCCCCGTCCAGGAATCGAACCAGGGCCCGTGTAGCTCGTGAGTAGCGACGTTAACCACTTCACCACGATCTCATATATGGCTAAACATTTTTCTTAAGTGTAGTTTATCTGTGTTCCGGATCACGTTCGCATTGTAGTAAATCACAGACATAATATATTCACAGAAACTGAATTTATATGAACTTTTATGATTATTCACCTTTATTTTCGTTATTTTAGGTTATAATTGCCACTCTCAGCCTACTTCAGAAAAAACGTTATTATTAGTTTCATTTTTATGTAAACAGGAATGGATAGGCATCACGGGCGCTGATCCCTACATCGAGGTTGGGTCGTGGAGAAAGAAAAGGAATAATAGAAGACTCAGGCGCCCTTTCAGTAACGATAAAGCTGCCTCTTAGAAGGAAGGCAGATCATTACGACTCTTGGAAGTCTGTAGGTTATTTGTCATGTCTTCTTAGTTCCAGCTTCGATGAGGAGGTACATATGACGTCCTTGGGAGGGGGGACAAGTGTTTGCGAAGGATAGAATATAGGCAGAGGATGTACTGCGTGTGTGTGTGTGTGTGTGTGTGTCTGTTGGTATGGAGCGGAGGTGTGAGGCGTGGCGCCGCTGTGGTTCTGTCTATGGTACTTACCTCTGTTTTTGTTGCAGATGTTGACGTGGGTGGTGAGGGCCGCGGGCTTGAGGATGGAGGGAGTGAGGGTTCGCCCCTCCGGCCGCCCTCCCCCTCCAGCACCACGGGAGGGGGAGAGGCGCCACCACACGCCCCACCACCTCCGGCCTCACCTGTCAAGCCGCGGATCTGGTCCCTGGCGGATATGGCCTCGTCGTCATCGTCGCCCACGTCGCCGTCGTCCACCCTGGCAGGAGCCGTGGGGAAGATGAGCGTACACCGGCCGCTGCACCTCGAGGCGTCCCCCTATGCCCGGCCCTTGCCCATGGCTCCGCGGCTGCCGTCGCCGCAGGAGGCGCTGCTGCAGGTGTACGCCAAGTCCCTGGGCCTGGCGCCTCACCACGCCCACACCTTCCCGTCCTTGCCGCCCGGCCTGAACGGGCTGGGGTCGCACTTGTCTCCGCCCGGTCTGGAAGCCCCACTACCTGCCACCCTGGGGGCGCCGCCCTACAGTACCGCTACCCTGCAGCCGCCCACCGTCAGCAGACCCGTGGCGACCCGCCCAGTGCCGCCCATATCCCCCTCTCAGCCCCCAGTGCACCACACCCTCCCCGGGGGCGCTAAGATCACGCCAGCGCCCCCGCCAGCGCACAGGCCCGAGGGTTAACCTCTCCCCCCTGACGGGAAGGGCCCTCGCTCGCCCCAGGCCATGACTTGTAGATGTGTAAGTTAGGTGAGGCGTCGAACGAAGGCTTGGCCGAGTTCTGAACTGTTTGAGAACGTGGACACGTGGTGTTGGCGGTCGGTGCCCCGGCCCGCACTGCACGTGGTCGGTGCAGCGCGTGACACACGCGCGAGCGCACACACACACACACACACACACACGCCTCAAGAGTTATATCGTAGTGTTTGTTGAAAAATCGTTTTAGTGCCAGGTAGTTGCAACGACGTGGTGCCCAAGTAGCAGGATCATGACGCTCTCACAGTAGGAGGAGAGAGACAGGTCTTCTCAAAAAATCTCGAGCAGTGCAAGCAACTATATATACTCAGCAGAACAGGAAAATCTCGTAGCATATCATTTTTAGTGAACAAATATTTAGTGGAAGATGTGAACAACGCCATGTTGGTGTTGCCCTTGGCGAGGGTGGGGAGGTGGGTGGTGTGTGGCCCAGCACGACAGCCGAGGGAGGGGCAAAGCCCCTGCCTGACCTACGACATGCTGGAAGGAAGGATGGTGTTCCTCACTCACTCGCCTCACTTCTGCAAGACCTGCACGCGCACAGACTCGCAGAGACTCGCGCCACAGACTCACCGATGCATGAGGAGTGTGAGGAAAGTGTAGGTTTAGTGATGTGCAGGAAGAAAGTGTTCCAGCTGAAGACATGAAAATGAGGAATCTCCTGTGTCACCCAGGGAACGTGACTCACGGGTTGAGGAACTCCTCCTCTGACCCCCGGAGGTAGTGAGTGGCAGCAGGGAGAGGGAGAGGAGGAGGTGTTGGATCTAAGCGCCGCCCCCCCCCCTCCACCTCACACCTCTGCACCCCCTTAACCTTCCCCCTTCGGCTGTGGTGTGCGTCTGTATGTCCCCCCTCTCTGCCACAGTGTATAGTCTATAACTCTACTTATATCTGCCAAAGTTATGATATTATGCTCCCCCTACGTCTGTTAGTGTTTACAAAACCTTCGCGCTGTCGTCCGTTCGATGCGTAAAAAAATTTTCAAAACCCCCGCCCTCCCCAAACCCCCCCCCCTTTCACTGTGCTTCTCTAAGTTTACTTTTTTTCACATAGAATCATTACCTGAAGTGGTGGTGTTGGTGGAGGACTCACCAGGAGCAGAGAGAATGAATCTTGACATGATCTCGGGTGTGAAGATGGTTCTCGTGCGATTCGACAAAGGAAGCAAAACGGAAAGGACAAAAAAAATAGAAGATTTATTGTTTATTATACGAGCATTATTTTAGCTATGATACTTTTAGACTGTGTTAAAAGTTCTTTTAGCAAGTATTGTTCTTGTGACGCGAGAACAGATCGTCACACTCCAGCGGGCTTTGATGTCAGCCAGATGACAAAGGATTGTTAAGTGATGATTTGAAAGCCTGAGTACATCATGTATCAGCATTTGTTTAAACTGATGCAGTGGCATAAATTATCCCAGGCTGCTAACATTTTTTCTTCCTCCGATCATCTTCACTTGCTGAAAATCAAGAATTAAATATTAGATAATTTTATTCTAAATTTTTTATAGGTATGTTGCTGATATTTATGTTAAGGTAATTATGATAAAAAATTTGTCAGTATCGAAAAAAAAAGGCAGCCCGGGTAATTTTTTCTTGATTCAATTGAAAACATTTTCGTTATGATACAAATTACTTTGTAAGTCTTATCATGGTGATAAACTGCATTATTGTAAACGGACTCGCCCGTAGTACAGGAAACAGTCTGAAATACAAGACAACTCGTCTGTATTACCGAGCTGAAGTTGGGAAAATGGATTTGCCTCAAGAGGTTTCAGAGAAGGCGTACAGTTACATGGCGTATAGACTCATATGTAAATATATACATACATATATATATATAAAAAAACAGTAACGCTGTTAAAGCCCCATTTAACGTCATATTACTGATACTGAACTCTAGGGAAAATATTTTGCCACTAGTTACCTCCACAGATGTAGAGACTGTTGCCCTCACCAGATTTCATGTATTGGCGGGACGGTCTACGCTCTAGTGCTCTCCCCCAAGGCAAACACACACACACACAAACACACACACTCAATACGGTAAACAAACTCAGTACACACACACTCACTATGGTAAACACAGTACACACAAACACACACACACACACACACTAAGCATGAATATGCACACTCAGTGCATACACACACACACACACACACTAAGCATGAATATGCACACTCAGTGCATACACACACACACACACACACACACACACACACACACACACACACACACACTCAGCATGCACACACCTTCACTTCAGACCCCCGGGAACGCACATAAACGGGGCTTCGATTATCTTGGCATTCTGGGGGGGGGGGGAGAGGGGGTGTTGGGAGTGGTAGTTATCCCCCCAGATAAAATGGTAATCTGCTAAGCCTTCGATATCCGTGGTGGAGGGAGGGGGGAGGGGTGGGGGAAGCCAGGTGTGTCCGAGTAGCCGTGGAGGACATAAACACCCGACTTCTTTGGCCGGTGCCCTCGACCCAAGGGCCTCGACGGAAGATACTCGTTTACGCAAGTTGCCAGACGCGCTGGGTTGATTTGTCGAAGTGGGGTTTGATCTGGACCGGACGCGTTTCTCCAGAAGTACCCAACCGGACATGGTTATCCATCCAGATGTAGTCAGGGAGAAATACGCAGCCTCGGTAGAGTACATATTAGAGACACGCGCTTGTT
Organism: Panulirus argus; assembly: GCA_038088735.1. Taxonomy (NCBI): domain Eukaryota; kingdom Metazoa; phylum Arthropoda; class Malacostraca; order Decapoda; family Palinuridae; genus Panulirus; species Panulirus argus. Next base: position 7,446 of record JAYMFT010381525.1, read on the forward strand.
TCAAACGTTCGCTTAAGTGCTGCATGAGTGTTCGGATAGTTACGAGACGATTAACGTATAGTCCAGACCTTCAGTAATGCTACGGTACCAAAGAGAGTGGATGAGCCAGACTTTATCAAAGCTTATCCAGCCGTTCAGTAATCCGGAAATCAACCATCCCGTGACTGAAGAGTTTCTGGAAAATTGATTTTATTGGGGTTTATGTTTTTTGGAACATGTACATCACTTTGGCCTGTCTTAATCGTGATTTTCTGTGATTGTCGAATTACATAGATCAAAATTCCTGTTTAACATGCGGAAGAACAGAGATATGGACTTAATATCTAGTTTTTTAAATCTGTAGCAGTTGGTTAGCAGAATATTTATGCATTTCATATTTACAGTAACGTCCAGAGTTGATCTTATTTTCGCTACGTAGAAGTTGTCGCATCGTGCAATATTCATACTTACGTACTGCAGACTGAAATGAGTCTTGGCAGGGAGAGTAAGGAGTAGCTTTGATATTCATCATTCATGGTCTTCGTCGATTTTAAACTGTAATGAAGGAATGAAAGAATAGTGAGGCTCCGGCTCCTCAGGTGTTTTGGCCTAGGACTGCGTTACACCACATGCTATACACTGTCAGGGCCTTGAGTCACCGTGACATTCTATACACGGGTCTTGGGTGACCATAACATGCTATACACGGGTCTTGTGTGACCATAACATGCTATACACGGGTCTTGGGTGACCATAGCATGGTATACACGGGTCTTGGGTGACCAAAACATGCTATACGCGAGTCCTGGGTGACCAGGGCATGCTATACAGAGGTCTTGGGTAAGTGAGAGTGGCACTAAGCGGAGACCTTCCCGCGCCCAGGGTCACATAAGAGGCATTCACTGTACATACCTATAGTGTAGGAGATCATTCAGTGTGGTCTGCTTAATTGCTACTCCTCGCGACAGGAGGCTAACGACTCATAATGCAAGAATTAGTTGACTGCTTATTGAGCTTCACTCTATATGTAAATTGTTACCATGAGCGGTCGGGTTCAGAATTTGGTCACTGTCTTTCATTTCATATTAGGCATTTTGCTTATTATTTTCCATTTATGATGATACAGAGAACAGTACCCATCTGTAGCTGCAATAAGAGAGGTTGTATCTTGTATATTTATATTAGCTGATTGCTTCTCCCCGCCTTGGCGAGGTAGCGTCAAGAACAAACGAACAACGCCCTCCTTTGCAAACATTTACTTTCTCTCTCTTTTTTTTTTTTTTAACCTGTATGGTACAGTGAACTCATAGCAGATCATCCTGTCCACAGCCAGGCCCGGCGGGCTATTCCATGACTGACCCTGACCGCTTCCTATATCCTGGTTCAACCCATTAACGGCGCCTCTCGTCCCCCCCCCTCATCCCTCTACATCCTCACCATGAGATCCTGTGTTCGCTCTGTCCCATACACGGAATGTTGAGGCTTCGATACCTGAAGCCTCGACTCCGTCCTTTACCATATTCTTGTCTTGACCTTCCATTTGTCTCTTCCTCCCTCCACCATTGACGCGTAGCTCCTTGTAGGTCAAGTCAGTCCTCTTCTATCCTCCATATATATATACATGAACCCTCCCATCACATCCTGGTAAACTCTCTCAGTTAGACTGCGTTCTCTACCATCCCTCTCATATCACACCGTCATTCCCTAAAGGATCAACTACTCTCACACCGCACATCATCCTCAGACATATACTATTTCCACGACGTTCACGTTCTTCCGTTCTTTTGCCTTCAAGGGCCGTACGACCCGTCATGATGCAGACATACCTACAACCTCTCCTCTCCTTTAGACTCTTACATTCCCCTCGGGCATCGCCCTGTCCCAGAAACAGATTGGAATCGACGTCACATTTTTGACACAGACCTATTTTCACCAGGAACCACTCGCCTTCCCTTCCTAGTCTCACACATGTTTTCCTCTAGCATTAAAAACTCGCCACTGCATTTTGGAACTTTTCATTTATCTAATACATTCGCAGCATCTTCAACGCGGCATTCCTGTCAACCTTATAATTCGCCTTTCTCAAATTCACGCTCCTTCTTAAAGTAATGATCACACAAATTCTTAGAGGAAAGCCCTCGGTCCACACATCGTTTACTCCTGAAGCCACACACAGTCCTCCTTCCCAGAGAGATGCTGTGTGCATGTCACCGACCTTAGAGTCACCACTCTACCCACACACTGTACCAGACATAACCAAAAGACTTTTGTACCTTTGTAATCATAGCATTTACTTTTGTTCCTTTTTTTTTTTTTTTGTATATGGTCATTATATACATTCTGGCCTTCCTCGGGCACCTTATCTTGTGTCACACACAAAGGCAGAATAGCCTGATTAATATTTAAGCCATATTCTCCCCCGCGCCCCGCGCCCTACTGTTTTACCACATTTCATCTTACGCAAGGCTTTCACTACCTCCTCTCTTTTCACCATACAGTTCGTCAGGATTCTATCGCTCCTCCTACCACCTTGACCCAAATCCGCCATCCCGTCATCTGATACATTCAGTAGTCCGTGAAAATATGCCATCTCCTTTTCTTTTTTTTCTTAATAATAATGATAATAATAATGATAATACTTATACTGATAATGATAATGACAGAATAAAACTGCCCCTGAACCATTTTCTTGCATTATAGTTTGTTAGAAACATCTCGTTTTCCTTCAAAAGTTCACCGTGATTTTTTTCCCCCCAGTCACAAGAATAGAATCTTGTCAAGACACACGAACTTGATTATTTTGCCGGAGATTGGCGTTGTTTAACAACCGGAAATAGTCGTGTTCAAAGGGAGGAAAAAATAACCCGAAATGTTTAAATTCACACAGAGAGAGAATTCTCCGTTGTAAAAACTATTGTTAATCGTATTTTCATTAGGCGGACAGGCAGTGTTGGTAATGAATTCAGTGTTTGATATGAAATTATTTGTAAAAATTTATTTATGGTCAATCCTACATAATCACACAGACATGTAATTATTACAGGAATTAACGTAAATTGCTATTCCGACAGAAACGTTCCTGATTACACCAAAAACCCATTATACTCGTATACATATTTTTGTCATACGCACGTTGGACCAACTTTATGAAATAATATTACATGGCCAGTCCCACTCCCGCCGGACTCAGAATGTATCATCATCAGATGTTCCGTGTGGGAAGTATCATCTTTAATATTCCTCTCCCATTCTGATCAACATTTATTCCAATATTCCTCTGCCGTTTCGATAAACAGTTTATTATTTATCGGACAGATGCGTACTCTTCGACTCCATTCGAGCAGTAGTGATTAAGGTCACCACACTGTCTTTGCTACCAACTAAAGGGGATATTGCCCCTCCCTCTCCCCCTTTCCTCTGCCCCCCCCTCCCCTCCCTCCCCCCTTTGTAATACCTGTGGATGTGTGCTAAGTTCAGCAGCATTTGATCCTTCCGTTGCAGGAGTATACGGGTCATTTTTTCTGTTTCTGGTGACCTGTAATTAAATCAGCTGACTGCATCCGCGGGACACCCTCCCCAGTTAAAATATATATATGGTAACATATGTTATTATATCATGAGAGAAAAATCGATTATGAACCTTAGGTCACTTCTCTTCAAGGTTTATTCTGATCAGATTACGATATAGAATTACAAATTAAAGATTTGTATCCGTAAAAAAAAAAAATAGAGAAAATAATTATAGAATTACATTTATTGTGGAAATAAAGGAAACAAGCGCTCCGTTTTCCATTGCATTTTACGGTGGAGCGAAGATAAACCTTGAGGAGTATTGGCAAAAGACCCATAGTCCCCCCGTACCATTTTGTATCGTCTGTAGGAGAGAATGTTCTTAGCTGTTCAACTTTATTTATGTGATATTGTCCGTTAGCTGACCAGCCACTGTGGGCCCAGCCACTGTTGCCCGGGCTGGCACAAAGTCATATTGACTTCCTCTCCTTTTCATCATAAGCTTAGGTTATTATTGTAAGAGACATATTTCCAATTCAAAGTATGTGTTGTTTCATAATAAAATTGTTTATAGAAGTGTTGGTTGTTATTTGCAGTGGGGGTGGTGTGCCCACAAATCCCTATTTCCCATCTTGCATCCACCCACACACCCAATTTCCACATTTGACATCCGCCCACACACCCAATTTCACAGTTGACATCCGCCCGCACGCCCTACTCCACATCTGACTCACACGCACATCCACATAACGATGCCAATCCACACACACGCGTCCTGTGGCGCCTGTCTCATTTCAGGAACATGAGTTCGAGTCCCCCCACCCCGTACCCTTCTACCCAGCACCAGGTAAGTGTAATTAACCCAATTTTAACAGGTTTTTGAAAATGATTGAATTTTGTGTGTGTGTGAAACGAGGTTTCAAACTTTTCATTAGATGATGGAAGCTAACCTAACCTACCTTAAATATTTTACACTGGTTCATTGGTTTGTTGTAAGAATATGGGACTCGTGACTGAACCTCGGACTTGTAAATGAACCTTGGACTTGTAAATGAACCTTGGACTTGTAAAGGAACCTTGGACCTGTAAATGAGCCTTGGACTTGTAAATGAACCTTGAACTTGTAAATAAACCTTGGACTTGTAAATGAACCTTGGACCTGTAAATGTTCCTTGGACCTATAAATGAACCTTGGACTTGTAAATGAGCCTTGGCCTCTTGCAGGTGCCTTGGTTTCATGGCAAAGTTCACTTTTTTTTTTTTAACTTGAACTTGACACATAACTAGACGACCTTTTATTTCTAACCTGGCCTTGTGAGTCGAAGCTAAACTGGTGTCGGACAGTTTTGAATGTTGTGGTTTTAGCACTACTGTGGACGTGTGGCAAGACCTATATGCCATGTAGCATGACCTTGGACTTGTAGTACGACTTTAGCCTTATAGCAAGGCTTTGGACTTGTGGTATGACCTTAAAGTCTATTAGCACAACCTCGGACGTGCACGACTTTGGCCTTGTAGTGCGGCCTTGGACTTGTGGTACGACCTTGGCCATGTATGATTTGACTACGCTAAACAGTCTCAAAAGTTATGTCAGCTATGATATATATATATATATATATATATATATATATATATATATATATATATATATTCCATTGTTTGGTATGATTGCTATCAACAACTAAAGATTATGAAACTAGAATCCGCAACATATGTCGTACATTTCAAGTACAAAAATTGTTCTCACGTTTTTGTCATTCATTTATATACACCACCCAGCACGCAATATATTTTTGTGACAGTTGCGGGGGAAAAAATGTTAAAAACGGCGTGACAGCGAGGCGTTCAGCAATCAAACAAGAAAAGAAAAAAGCTTTGTTTTGAAAATTATGGCTAGTTTAAATACCGGAGATTTTTAAAAAGAAATAGAGGGTATTTCTTAAGTCTTTAGGTCAATCCTTATATTTTCGTACCCCCTGTGCGTTAAATCATTAATCGACGACAGCAAATCATTCATGTAAAATTAATATTAACTAAGTATTATGAAAAAAGATTGAAGAAAATTTTCCTTCCTCCCGCTCTCGGCTCTGATTGGTTACAGGAGACAATAATGAGCGCTGATTGGTCACTTATGATCACGTGATCATATTGCATCATACATCTGGCAATTAAATGCCAGAATGTCGCCCGCCGTGTTCGTGTTTGGTGCGCGGAAGATTTTTTTTCTTAGTTTGTGTTGATTTTGTGCGTTAATTAGCGATGCTATCGTGATAATACCTAGTGTAATTTCGATAAAGGAACTTGAAGCTCATCCTCAGAATGACTTTGAAAGCAGGCGGGGGCCAGAACTTGTTGAATTTGCCGAGACATGTAAAACCACGATGGGAACAACACTCTTTTCAAGGAATGTATTTTACTTCTATGTATAATTATGAATGAGGCTTGCGCCATACAACCGTACTTTTTCCAGGTAAGTGCGTGAATGCAAGGAAGTATTTTGAATTATTGGTAAGATATATTGCAGCATTATAATGATATATATCAGTTGGTCCGTAGTCGCCATTTCTAATAGGAATGTTCCATCGACCTCGGCCGTAGAATTCTAAATACTGTCACCATCCAAAAATTTCTTTATCCAACCACATCATCCCAGTTTCGTTATAGTGCACCGTCGGTACCATTTCGTGATGTCGTATCGTTAATGTCGTATCGTTACAGCCATTACACCGTGAAGTCATCGTTTCCCTACAAACGGCTGGTATAGATATTTACTGTAGTAAGTAGTTTGGTTCTCCCTATTACCCTTAGCGTTTCTAGAACCCGGCCTCTGCTCCTATACTGTATGCACTGCAGCTGCTGTTCACCGCTCGATGCCCAGTGGAAGAGGCAAGTCTCGCTAAGAAACAGTCCCACTGTAGTTGTGTGGCATTTTGAGCTTCGTACTCATCCACTCGGAAACCCCCTACACACAATTTTCCTCCACATTTTCGCCAAAGTCCTGCCTTTACAAACATGTATATCAAACCCCCTTACACACTTTTCCCCCATGTCCACACCCCACTAAGAAACACTTGGGCATCCGTGATGTGACTGTTAGCGTTACTGTCACCACGGGTTCACGTAGGTGTTGGTAACGGTCGGCCCACACCCATCCTAGGTGTTAATCCTCCCCTTGGAGCTGGTCGATAAATGGGTAAATGGCTTAGGCTAGGGTGTATGTCTGCATGTATACACATAGGAGTAAAGACATGGTACACATTCAGCTATCATACATGAGAGAGCAGAGTTACAGTGAATGGTTATAGGACATGGATATGCCTACCATGGATGAGAGAAGAGTAAGGAATGACAGTGACCACCTTCAGATCTATGAAGTAATGACAGTGAACTGATCTTCGATGGATGCAAAGGTACATGAACTAGAGGCTATAACAATAAACTTTTTAGAAAATATTAAAGGGAATGCTTTTATAGTATGAGTCTTGGTTGAATGGATTAAGCTAGGTGAAGAACGCCTTCCCCGTACTGGGAAAACAGGGAATTACAGACGGCTAACGACGCTGTTACCGCCTACCACCTCTGTATAGGACAGACAAGCACTGACACGCCAGTGCCGACTCTGATTTTAAACTAGGTGACGAAAGTGCAGGCCGACTATACAGTATACAGAAGACTAATAAGAATGTATGATAAAAACGATTGTTTGAGGAGAATTCTCTTCTCTTGCAAAACATACGAGTAATTACACTACCTCTCACGTGACAGACTCGAATGTTTTATTCTGCAATAACGTTTTATAACTGCCACGAAATCCAGACGGGTTACATATATATATATAACATTTGATGCAAGCACTTTGGATGCACAGGTAGTATGTTATTTTTTTTTTTTAACCATGTTTTAGCTACGACTTTATTTACAAGAAACTTCCAACTCGTGCTCATAAATGGTCACATATCATAAGTATGCATGATTACTTTGATAATTAGCATCATGAATACGGGCCAATGGAACTTTGATGAGATGGTTATTCATGTGTTTTATAAACAAGTTAATTTTTATTATGAAATTTCTCAGGGGCCGGTGATGTGTCTGTGTAGTAATTTGCAGTGAATGTCGCCCGCTTTAATGAAATTAGTGTTTACGTGATAGGATAAAGGTAGACAAGACTGTATGTCGTGTTAAGTCATATGTAGGAAAACTCCAGTTGGACCCCAGAGTACTGAAATTAGTTTTAACTTTATGCTGAATGTTGCAATATTATGATGCCAAGATGACGAAGAAAGAAGTAAAGCAATGTTGCATACGTAACTGAAACTGGATCATTTTTGTTCACAGGAATGTAAGAGAACATTCGTGCTGAATTTTGATTGATATAAGTACAGTGATGTATTCCTTGATAAGCTGAAGTATCATCATTATGATATATTTTTTTGTAATTCTCATTTACCTGAGGTGATTTAAGTATGAAAAGCCTCATCTTCAGGATGATAAATTATACTAAAACTGATCTATCGTTAAATATTAATACAACAGAATATTGGAATTCTCTTGACATCTAGAAACACAAATGTCTTTGTTCTTATCCGCATTATGAAGCATTAACATTATGAAGTATGCTGTGTGTGCCATTCTGTACCCCAAATTAAACTGATGCTTGCCCGCTAGATGCAAAAAAAAACACCATAGTTCAGTGGTTACCGTTGCGACCCACACACAACGTCACCTGTTACTGTTCCTTAGCCATATCTTTCACGTTTAATGATCGATATGTGTAACGTAATTTTCCATTATATAAACAAATCATGATATAACAAAACTGTTTACAGAGTTCCGTTTATTCACAGTATTCATATTCTACCATCACCCCCATAATGTTCCATCGCTCCCACCGTCATCATATTGTCTTTAATCACCTCCGTCACTGTCCTTTGTGTGCGTTTTAGCAGTTTTACTTTCCGTACCCACGAGCGTGGTAAACGCTGGGCACCGAACCGTTCGCGTAACACCCTTCTCTCCTTTGCTTCATTATTTCAGCTGCGTGATGCCATCCTGACCACCCACGTTATCGTCTCTTATCTTCTTGTGACGTCACAAAGGCTTCGCAGCGCCTTAGCCATCGTCGTTAATCTCTGCTTTACACAAACCATATACCTGCATCTGAGGTGGCATCATGATGTTGATTATCATCGAGAAAGATATATATATATATATATATATATATATATATATATATATATATTCTGCTTGTAAAATTCGGCGTTGATTCATCTTGCGCCTTTAACATTCCTCGTCACAAGTATAGCTGTAACGTATGTACATATACGGTCGAGTTATATAAACACACCCGAAAGAATATTTGAACTAAAACTCAGGAGAACTTGAGATGCTGGTTTTAGACTTACGTTTTGTCGTAAACTGAAGTATGGTCGAAGAAAGGGTGTTAAGATGAGAACTTACTGGTAGGAGTGCGTTATGAAAGAACTTTTAACAAGTTACTTAAACGAACTTTATTCATTGCAAGTTCCTAGTAACTGGCAGTTCAGACTAAATGTTGCACAAAAGTAAAGCTTTATCAGAATTCAACTCAAGATATTACACAGGGTTACAGTAGAGACTTCAACAATAAATTACTCAGTACTTTTTTTTCATAGGTTTTTAGAGGGATTTAGAGTAAAGTGCAAGACTGAAAATGTATAATGGAAAGTATGTTTTAGCCCAACAAGGTAATTTCAAAATATCAATTACAGTGATTCTACACCAGGTTTTCCCTACGCATGAATGGTGATATGTTTTGTTGTAAAGTTTGTATGCAGTAATGCAACCTGAATTTATGTGTAGGCTGCTTGACCAGCAGTAAAAGCAATAATTTCATGAATATCTAATACCCCAGAACTTGTAACGGTGCAAACAGCCACAGCTCAAATGAAAATTTGGGGTTGATTGAATATATATACAGTTTGCCACTTGAAACATACGTAAATCAAGTATGCTTGACTGTAGATTTAGATTTTCTCAAAATCCTCATTCCTTAAGGGAAAAAGATTAAAAGTACATGATGTTTTGAGCTATTCAAGTTCCAAAGTTTAGATTTTTATTAATTTGATATGTTTGTGACCTCCAGTAATTCAACTATCCTTTCGAGTCATGAGCAGATAATTGTATAAAGTAACTTGAAACGGGTTAGAATTTATAGAAATTTGGGTGTTGAATTGACGTTTGGAACAAATAGTAATATCACAGGAGGATGGCAAGAACTCAAAAAGTAGATAATTTCAGTTGATATAGACGAGGTTAACGCGGTAAAAATATAGATGCCTCTGTCACACAGAATTAAATAACTTACACTGAATTTGTTGAACAATAGAATACACCACAAGTCATAGTTTAGCATTAGACATTACGATATTTTCGTAGATGACTGCCGTAAACAAAACAATACTTGAAAATACCCCCCAAAAAAATATGAGTTCCGGTTTGATATTTCCGGGATATTTCCAACATTTTACCAGAGTTGATGATTCCCAGTTGTGGGGTTAAACATTAATATGGTATTCTGCTCCGCATCCTCGGTGGGTATTTTTTATTTGTGGGATTTACTCTCTTGATTTGTGGATGCTGGTGCTCTGTATTCTCGGTGGATATATCATTTGTGAGGTTTTAGCATTGATTTTGGCATGCTCTACTGCATCGTTAATGGCTTATATAGGTTAGCAGAGGAGACGGGTATTGAGAGTCATTTTCCCATGAGCCAGGTGGTAGGAACTTCTTGCGCAGTTAGCCTAGCTTCGCTTCCGTATATTACGGAAGGATTTAGTAGGTAATGAAATGCAAGAGGGACGTAATTTTTGGGCCTGACACCGAACAGATGGGAGAGGGGGGGGGGGACTTTGTTCACGTGTAACACAGCTCCGGTATTTACTTGATCAGGAGTTTAAAGAGCTTGTAAATACGAATTGCAATTTTATCAGGTTCCGGTACACTGGCGTAATTTTATTTTTATTTCGGAGCAACAGAAGCGGGCAGATAAATGGACGGTCATAATTGGGATAAATTCTTTAGCAGGAGTAAAGTGGCGCTGGATATGTGTGTTTTGTGGAAAGATCTCAGAAAAATTCTGAATATTTCAGATTTTTAAAGAATACATCTCAGAATTTTTTTCTCGTCAGAATATTGGTAGTTAGTGAAGAATTTTACTGTTGATTCGATACGATTTTGAGATGTAGCTACGTATCAAGCCTAGGAATCCTTAGACTACGAGAGTCTTAGTACTGTATTGAAGTCTAAGAAAAAGAAAATTTTCCTTTTTTTTTATTCAGTGGTAACCGGGTGTGGGTACATTTTTTTTTTTATTTTTTTCTATTTTAAATCTGGTAACTTATCACTAAAGGATAAAGAAAGAAAAAGTAGGTATAAAGGAACTGATAATATCTCGATGGAGGGTTGTCATTAACGCGTGAAATATGTTCAGACGTTGCCGTCGGACGGACGATAATAAGGTTGGGGTGTGAATAAGAAGGAAGGAAGGTAGCTCTCTCTCTCTCTCTCTCTCTCTCTCTCTCTCTCTCTCTCTCTCTCTCTCTTTTGTTTTACTTTATGCCTGCGCCTTGTCTCCTTAATCACGGATTTCTCTTATCCACTAACGTGCCATACTTCTCGCCTCCTCCTCCTTCTCCTCCATCCTCCCTCCCTCCCTCCCTGCCTCTCTCCTCTCTCTTCACATGTGTTGGTGTCGTCAATGAGTCGGGAAATAAGGGGAGTATAAGAGAGCGCCAGGCGGTCACGGCACTACTCAGGCGGCGCTAATCCTGGCAGTAAATAAGCCAGCCACCTGATCTCTCAGATAGTGGCGCAGACAGTGCCAGCAGAGGGAGGTGAGGGCGTGAGGGAGGGAAGTGGTAGCGGGTGGCTATGAGGAGGTGAAGATGAGAGTGCAGGTAGATAGAGAGGGAGAGGGGGAGAGAGTAAGTAAAGCAGGGAGGATAAAGGGAGCGCAAATAGGAGGTGTGAATGTAGATGATGAGGGAAGGGAGGGGAGGGAGGAGACAGAGGCTGGCAGGAAGAGGGGAGAGACGGAGGAGCAGCTTCAGTAAACGCAAAAAAAGAGTTACAGAAGTGGAAGGAGAGGAGTGAGTTGAGTGCCGATAACAAGTAGGAAGGAAGGAGGAACGACGCCAGGGGAGGGGGGGGGAGAGAAATCATATCGGTTAATGAACGTAAATAAACCGGAATTGACGGAGGGAGGGAAGAACCAGTGCGAAGGGAAGACAAAGATGAATTAGGTGTTCGTGTCAGTCGGTGAGGGAGGGAGCGAAGAGGAGGAAGTGAGATTGGCAAGTACCGAAGACCCGATGATGATGATGGTTGGTAAAGCCACTGGGAAACAGAATGTCGGGGAGAAATGAATGGGACAGGAGAGGGAAAGGGTCGAGTAAATCTCGAACAAATTGGTTATAACGAAGGAAAACAGACTGCCGAGGCGACAGAGGAGGACAAAGGAACGACCGAGTTTTACAGGAGAGGCTGAGAAATTGCGCAGAGATTAATGTAAAACAGTATGGGAGACAGAGAGAGAGAGAGAGAGACAGACCGTGAACAGGCATTGAGGGGGACAAATGGGGAGATATCTGACAAGGAACGACTTGGTGAGAGTCATCACAATCGGAGACAAGGAGGGTGTATAATGCCTGAGCACCGTACAGCATGAACGGGAGTGTGGTGGTAGGGAAACCGCGAGGGAAGCAGGAGGTACTTTAAAATCTCCTACGTGTCAGTGGCTCACACAGAACCATGTTGGTTTTGTGTCAGTCTCCCTGAAGGAAACCTCTCGTCGAAACGAGAGAGAGATTTAAGTGTACTCTTGCTTCAAACCGAGACCTCCTTAACCAACCAACATACTTCCACTTTGTACGTCACGAATCCAGTCCGCTAAACAGTGTTCAAGAGTAGAATGGGTTATACAGAGCAACGAAAATAGAAATCTTGGAAATGAGTATATTAGAATGTGTGTGTGTGTGTGTGTGTGTTTTCGGATGTGAGAAGCTGCGTGATCCGAATGGGTTGTGTGGTATATATAAGCGCGCGCCATCTGCGTGACTGCAGTGGTGGTGTTGTGTGGCGTGTGGTAGTTTTAAGTCGTCTGCTAGGGTAGAGGATGTCCCGAAGTTTTGAGTGTGGTCGGACTTGGCTTCTGGTTGGTGTGGTTGGTCGTGTCTGGTCGAGTAGTGCTGAAGTACGAAACGTGTGTGTGTGTGTGTGTGTGTGGTGCGTGTATCTTGTTACAGTATGGGTTCTGTGTTATCTGTTGACTCTTCTGTCTAGTGGGGCGTCTGTTAGGGTAATCTATGTCTGGGATTGATGGGGAGAGAAGGGTGTGTCTGTATGCCAGGTTGATGTGTGCGCGCGTACCTGTTGATGTTTTTTGTCTGTTCGGACGGGCACGGCAGTGCATGTGTCTGTGGGCTTTGTGTTATATCACATCTTCTCACGGGCGTCTGTCTGGAGTGAAGTCTGTGGTCTGTGTTAGTAGGTCAGGGTCTGGGGAATATGTGTGTGTGTGTGTGTGTGTGTGATAATCTAGAC
>JAYMFT010381536.1:0-20516 GCA_038088735.1 Panulirus argus
TCTCTCTCTCTCTCTCTCTCTCTCTCTCTCTCTCTCTCTCTCTCTCTCTCTCTCTCTCTCTCTCTCTCTCTTCGTTGTAACCATCCTCCCCCCAATCCCCTTTGCTTATCCTCACCTCTCTAATTCCTTTCCCCTGGGCTCGGAATCCGCCCCCTCTCTCTCCGTCCTTCCCTCCCTCCCTCCCTTCCGCATTCCGTTCCGTATTCGCCCTCTCCCTCTGGTCCATTCTCTGTTCCTCCCTTCGCACACGTCGTCCTTCGCCCGCTTCATCAATATCCCCGTCCGTCCGTCCGTCAGTCCTCCCATTTTTCCCCTTAATCGTCCGTCTCTCCTTGTGAGCGCCCATCCGTCCAATCCACCTCTTCTCCTGAGGTCTCCGTCCGTCCGTCCGTCCACCCGCCCGCCTATCCTTCGTCCGTCCGTCTTCCCTGCCCGTGCGACAGACAGATAGAGTCCGTCCCTCCCTCCCTGCCACGCAGATCCGTGGCCTCACTCCCCTGCCCCGGCTGCTGCTGCGCCCGCTGGTGGGGAGAGATGATTCGAGGAAAAGTTGATCTACTCGCCATTTATCATGAGAGACAGAACGATATAAACTTTTTACTGGATCCGGAGATAACCCCGGGCTATGAATGGGGCCAAATTGAGGCCTTAGGATCTAATAGCTATTGACTTTCGGCTCGGATATTCACCAGTATGGATTCGCCATTAAAATTCCATTAAACTTATTCAAAAGACGCCCAGAATAGGAACCAGAATGGATGATCACGGGCTTTTAAAAAAATGTTGGTCTGCACTGGAGATTTTTTTCTTCCTTTACGGACGTAAAAATTTTGTTTCTGTAGACTGTTATTGACTTATATATATATATATATATATATATATATATACACACACGTCCTTTTAAGGGCTCCTGTTTCCTTCTGTGGAGCTTAAGAATTGAGGTGATGTTATGTCTTTGTCTCTGTGGAATGATTGCTCGGCTGTTGAGGAGCAGGTGTTCTCTGTCTCCAATGCAGAAGTTGGATGTTGGGCACAAGCGATCTTTCAACACGTTAGATGGTGACTGAATGATGGCGTACCGAGCGCATTGGAGAAAATGCGACACGTACATGTCAAGGGGATGGAGTTTCAGACTCAAATGGTGGAGTGGAGTTTAAGATTGGGTAACGGATGCGGTTGTCTCGTGCTTCTCGAGTTATCACGGCATGAAGATTTTTGCCAGTGTGGTGTTTATTGGGGAAGAGGGGGTGGGATTGGGGTACCTCTTGAGTGCAGGTTGCTGAGGTGCGAAGCGGGAGGGCGAAAAGCTGGTTCTTGAGACCAGCGACAGGACGAAAAGTTTGCTCTAAAGACCAGTTGAGAGGACGAAAAGTTGGTTCTTTAGGAGTGAGGGGATTTTTTTCATATCTACATGTGGGGGTTGGTGAATGGTTATGAGGTGTTTTGGTTGCAAAGGGGTCTGTTGCTGTTGCATAGACTTCGGTGCTAAAATATTTTTTGTTATTATGTTGCTCGAGGAATTTTTATAGACTTGCAAATTTTTTTTTTCATTGCTTGTTCTTGTTGGTGTTTAGCTCGGTTCTCTTACACTACAAAAGCATGTAGCTAACCTCAGACTGAAGAATATATGAAACAACTTGTGTGTATATGCACCAAGGGTCGGGTTCGAGGCCTGGGCAGGGCGTCTAGCTCCCTCAGCCACATGGAGATTGAAAGATATATCTGTCCATCGATATATCCCGTACACCTGTTTTATTATCGGCAGATGTGACATAACTCTTTAGGGGTAAAAGTCACTTGATCTGTGATATGGCGAGATGTTCTTTGATTCTGGGCGTCCCGAAGAGGGACTGCAGCTCATGAGGGCATAAAATTTTTCCATTGTTCATTCACAGGAAAGGCGTTTCACAATTCCTGTCTTGTAGTTTAGTTGAATATATCTTGTGGTTTGGTCTCCAGCATAATACTTAAGTTGTAGCATAATGCTTGGAGATGCTCCAAACGGAAACTCTCAAGTGGAAAAATGTTGCGTTATGGTATGGTAAGGGAATTGTAAGGGTCCTTGCTGTGGGGGAAGATGTTATGTAATCCTTTAAGGAAGAATGTGTCTCGAAAATTCTGCCCGGGGTATAAGATTATCTAGCGGGGAAAGCGTTTGGAAATTCACGAAGTAGACAGATGCAGTAGTCAAGTCAGAGTAAATTTGTAGCTTTTTCTTGTCTTCCCTCGAAGGATTGGATTGTACGGTGCGCTATATATATGTTTGCTTGTCCGTTAGTCTGTACGTGGGAACTGAGGAGAAAGAGGAAAACGTCAGTGGTTTACATGATAGTGTGAGTATACTTTTCTGCCCTTTTCTAACCCCCTCCTCTCTGTCTGTCTGTCTGTCTCTCTCTCTCTCTCTCTCTCTCTCTCACACACACACACACACACACACACACACACACACACACACACACACACACACACACTTATTCGCCCCTTTCTGGTGCGAGTTATTCTCGTCCTTTTCAGACAAAGACACTTTGATACGTGCTACGTTTATGAGTGAGTGAATATTAATGTTGCTCATTGCTTTTCATGTGTGTGTGTGTATGTGTATGTTGTCGTTTGATGATGACACAGCACTGGTGGCAGATTCAAGCGAGAAACTGCTTAAGTTGGTGCCCGAGTTTGGGCGTGTGTGTGAGAGGAGGAAATTGAGAGTAAATGGGAATAAAAGTAAGGTTATTACTGTTATGTGTGTGGGTGTGTGTGTGTGTGTGTTTGAGATTATCTATTTGTTAATTTCTACTGCACGAGGAGGTAGTTCTACACTAGAATATCACGAATGAGTGTGGTTTTGACCTAATTCTTTCCCTAATAATTTCATTCTGTTATTACATCAGTGGAATGGATCGTGTCCATCATATATCCCCAGGGACTGTGTAAACGAAAAAAATAACAACATTGCTTCTGTAATACGAAAAAAAAGTTAATATCTTCAGCATGTTACTAGTCATTCGCACACAGTATATTTACTATTGGCTCAGAATAGGTTGAAGTTGTACGCTTTGCCGTAGTTATTGAAGAATTTCCTATACCAAAACTACCAAGATAATGTTCCATTTTTCTTTTTTTTTTTTTTTGCAGCAGTTTATGGTATCCAAGTTGCACTTAAATTAGTTGGACAATCTCTCTTAAGAAATATTTCCAGTCTCCCTCTATTCCCAGAGTGCACTGTAGCCCATATCACACTTTGTTCCAGTCCATCCCATACTTCAAGAAGCCCAAGACTGGAATTTAAGAATTCACTCAAAGCATAAAAGTATAAATTCTCTTCATGTCCTGGACGTGTTGCTTTCACCCTTAGTGAAATAGCAGATGTTGAGGTTAAGGCGCTCTACAGATTCCAAAAGAATCAATCGTGGGGCTCCATCTTTCGAACTTTCTCTATCAGTTCTTTAAACTTGCATTATGCTGTCCGCATTCACAAATTCATCTTTGAGTTCATTCTTTTCATCCACTGCACTTGTGAAGGTCTCTTTTAACGTCTTTCTTGCTTAAGCTCAGATTATAACCTATGGCTTTTCTGTCCTTGCGTCGCTCAAAGAATTTTCCATTGTCTATTTCGTTTTTCATTTAAAGTCTTGATTTGAAAACTTAAAGGTTTTGATCAGGTCACCTTTTATTTTTCTCTCTTCCATGGTGGGCAAATGTGATCCTTCAGGTTTTTACCAGTAACTCGTCCGTCTTGATTATGATAACATTTTCTTGCCTTTGCCTTGACTCTCTCTGTTAGTTAGTAGTGCTTCTTTAAATGCGGTGAAGCAAACATAAGAATCACATTCTCAGGTTGATCCAGTGTAGGATTTGGTCTGCCTTCTGAATATTTCCGTATGCATGTACTTGTTTGCTTCATAAATGTCTGCCAGTTGACAGGCTGTATCTTTCACTAATCTCCTAAGGTGGTTATAAGGACGATATCAACTCCCACGGCCCTCCCACGCTCAGATTCCTTCAGCTTTTTTTCCTACTAGATGATATAGCGAAACCTCCTTTCACCGTATTCCATACTCAGTACCTTGCATTTAAATTCGAGCTGAATTTCACCCGCTTTGTATCAGATCAACTTTTGAGCTTGTTCGTATCCCCTTGTAGAATGATGCAGTCTTCTTCGCACTTTCCCTCCCTCGAGAGTATGGCAGATAGGAGTTCAGTCCATCTGGCAAGTCATTTACGTAAATCAAGAATAGCAGTGGTCCCAGATCAGACCCCCTTGGCACCCCACTGGTGACCTCAACCCACTACGAGAAAGCCTCCCCTGGCATGCGTCCCTTGTGCCCTTCCACCAAGATGATTTTTCCGTCCATTTCATTGGTCTCCACCGTATTCCTGAATGGAGATCCAGCCTGTGTGTGGCACAGTGTCAAATGTCTTTTAACTGCCTAGATACAGGCAATCCACCCAGCCTTCTCTCTGTTTGAAAGGGAGGCCACTCTCTCGCAGATATCATTTCCTTGAAACTACGATGCCCCTCACTTGTATAGTTTCTTTATTACAAGTGATTGTACCTTTGCTTTTTTTATTATCCTTTCAAGTATTTTACAAATCACATTCGTTCAGGGAGGTCTGTACTTGTGTTTGTTGATAGTTGGGCGCTCTTGCAAGTATGTATGTGGGTAGTTGAGCCTATATTCATTGAACAAATCAGCCACACATATGCATCATTTTAGCATCATCCTAAAAAAAGCCTTACTTTCCATTCCCAGTATTCATGGTCTCCCGTATAATGGTGGACGTGATGGAAACTTCCCTCGTAGATGTATACGTCTTGGTTGCTTATGGTGGCGTGTGCAGGGGCCGTGGGTGTGGGGTGGGAAGGCTCGGGCGTGGGATGGGAGCCATATAACAGCGGGAGTCAAAGCAGCAGTGGACAAAGGCGGCAGTCAGGCAGAGATTGTCCAAAAAGTGAATCAATTACGTAGCGACCCCTCGGAAGGCGCGCCGGAAGGGAGTAGAGGGGAAACGCACGTGCTGAGGTGGAGGCTGAGGGGTGGTGAGGGCTGGAGGCTGAGGGGAGGTGAGGGCTGGGGGTTGAGGGGTGGTGGGTGGAGGTAAGGGTCGCTGAGGGGTGGAGGTTTAAGGGGATGGAAGGGACGGTTGATGTGGGCGAAGATCGTGGGTAGTAACCGTGGGATGGGTTTAGGTCATGGGAGTGGGGGGGTTTGTGGGCGAGCGATGTGAGGCGGAGATGGTTGAAGCCGAGGGTGTAAGTAAAGCAAGGAAGGAATGAAGGACGGTGGGAGGAGGACTTCGCTGGGGCGTGGGGTGTAGGGGGGGGGGAGTAAGTAGTTGCAGGTGAAAGTTGACAGAGAGGGAAGCTGGGAATTGCATGAGTACAGGTTGTCAGAGGTTGTTCGAGATGCGAGACGGCGACGGTGGTTGGTTGGGTCGACGTGTTTTAAGGCGATACAAGGAAGAGTTCCTCTCGTATTACTTTTATTTTCTTAACAGTTTCTTTTCACTGTTGATTGGGATTCGCTCTCGTGTCATTATAAATCTTTCCCTGTACTTCATGTCTGCCTTTATCTATTGGTTTTCTTTTCCTTCTTCTCGTGATTCTCTATTATTCCTGTGCCATATATATTTATGTACATATCTCCATATTCCTCATGCATGCCTTCACTCTATCTTTATCCTTTCTCTTTGCTTCCTTTAACGCTTGAGCCCTTCCATTGGCTATCCTATTTTCTCTGCTCTTCTCTTTCCTTCTCTCTCTTTCCATTCCAACTTATTCCTCCTCCTCCTCCAGTCATTCCCTTTCATCCTTCTCCCTAAATGTACATCCCAAAGGTGAGAGTTTTATATGTTCACTAATTCATTCTCCACTTTTCCGTGTTCTTCACCCTCTCATTCCCCTTTCCTCTACCTCTCCATTCCAACTCCTCTTCAACCATCTCCCTGGCCCATCGTCCGTCCGTCCCACCCTTCCCGTTCCTCTCCCAGGACGGCCGTCATTCAGGAAGTGTACACCCACGGCCGAAGTTGACCAGCCGCCCGGCCCACTCATGATAATAACAATACAGGACTTCTGGGCCTCTGGACAGCCCTGCTGGGGGGTTGAGGCAGAGAGGCTAAAACATTTTGTCTTTTTGTTGGTGGTCTCTGTCGGCCTCCCCCCAAGGTCTGTCTTATCAGCAGGTTTGACACTAGTTTCAGTGCTAGTACTTACAGGGAGGGGGTCTTTACTCCTCTTGGGGTATGAGGCATGGTGGCGTAGTTGCTACCGCATGTACATATACGGAAATTACAAACTGGTGTACGTCTGTATTCCCCTGACTGACAAGTATGTACTTCTAAGATTTGATAGAGAAGGTCCAGAGGAGGGCAACAAAGATGGCACCAGGACTAAGAGAGCTGATTTACTGGGAAAGGCTAGAATCCTTCAGTTTGTCTACCATGCAAGAGAGAAGAGTGAGGGGCGAGCTGATCACAGCCTTTAAAGTGTTTTAAACAGACTGATGCCGTAGAAAGTGAACAGTTCTTTCAAGGGTGTAGGGACAGAACAACTAGAAGGCATAAGCAAGAAACTTAATACAATTTGTAAGAAGTGCATTGATAGTATAAGAATAGTGGAAGAATGGAATAAAGAGAAAGAAGACGTGCTAAATGTGGACAGCATAAAGAAGGTTGAGAGGTTGTACGATAGCAGAGAATGTTCAAGGGATGGGGCCCCCACGAGAGAGAGAGAGAGAGAGAGAGAGAGAGAGAGCACCTCCCATCGCCTGTCTTCCGGCAAGGCATCTATATGTCACGTGGCATGAATGGGGCGACTCAGGGAATGTTTTCCACCCACCGAACACGCCCATAGACCCTCCCCGTCACCCCCATCTACCCCCACTTCCCCTCTTTCCCTCACCCCGCCACACCCTCTCTCTTCATCACGTCTTTCTCCCCCCCCCCATTTCCTCTCCCTTTCCTCCTCACTCACCCTCCCCTGACATCCTCCTCTCCCCTCCCCTGACAGCCTCCCCTCCCCAGTGCTGTAACAATATTATCCATGCGAATTATATCGGATGGGATCGGATCGATTTAATCGAACGTATCAAGGCGAGTTGCACTACTTGTGTACGACCCCCCCCACCCCACCCCATGTACGACCCTTACACGTTCCCCGTGCAACAGGCCGAGGCTAATTGATCTGTTACTACACGAATACTCGGAATGAATTCTGTTATACGGGGCTTCTGGTCGATTGAAAACATTTTGGCATTAAATTTTTTGTATCAGGAACCGCGAGAGACATACAGTTGCCTTGGTCGATCACTGGAATTATTAAATACACCTCTTTAAACTGTGTGAATATATATATATATATATATATATATATATATATATATATATATATATATATATAGATATATATATATATATATATATATATATAGTTTTAGGAGGAGATCGTTGCTGGCAAGTGTGACATGGGAAGAATTAGATACCCTTGCTGTCGATGGAGTCAGTAGGCGGTGTAGTGACGCGGGTGAAATGGATAAGTTCTCTACCTCATCCATGACTCTTTGGTTGACTTCCTCCTCTTCTCCTTCTCTTTATTCGTTTTTTTATTCCTTCAAGGACTGGTCTCGATGAGTATTTTTTCCGCGTCTCTCACGCCTCATGTTGACTGTAGAGATAAATCTGAAATGAATAGCGAACGTGAAATAGCACTGTTTTAGCTTTGATGAAAGGACGACTTTAGCTTTATTATACTAGAGAACGTAGATGTATGCCCTGCAGACCCTCAAGGGAACGTAAATATATGCCTTGCAGACCCTCTAGGGAACGTTAATGTATGCCCTGCAGACCACTAAGAGGACGTAAATATATGCCCTGTAGACCCTTAAGAGAATGTAAACGCATGCCCTGCAGACTCTTAAGGAAACGTAAGTGTATGCCCTGCGAACCCTTAAGAGAACGTAAATATGTCCTGCAGATCCTTAAAAGAACGTAAATATATGCCCTGCATACATTTAAAGGAACATAGGTGTATACCCAACTGACCTGTACGGGAAGGTATATGAGATGCTTTGTTGGCCCTAAAGGGAATGTGAATATGTGCCCCGCAGGCCCCTTAAAGAATGTGAGTATATGCCCCGCTGATCCCTTAGGGAAATGTTGATGTTTGCTCTGCTTCGTTTAAGGGTATAATGGGGACCTCATCCTTAGTCTCCATGGCCACGCCTTCCATTAATAGTACCTCACTTTGCCATTGTCCGCCATGCGAGTGAACGTTTAACAATTAATGCATGCAATAGCATGAGATCCTAACATATGGCTGTGTTGCCTAATTCCAGCCGTCTGGACGTACGTACACACACACACACACACACACACACACACACACACAAGCCAGACTCCTTTTAATTTGGACAGTTTCCATTTGGAAAGACCGACTGTGATCCCTGGTTGAGTTAGTGAGGCATTTGGTATGTCATGTACCGAAGATCGTTCCGCGGAGCCGTATGCTAACAGTCCTTGGGAGTGTTTTATTGTGACAGTTATTGTTAATTGTGATGTAGTGTCTGTCTGTCTGTTTTTCTGTGTGTAAAAGATGCATACATGTACGTACGTAAACAGTTGGGTAGAGAGTGATTTTCCCTCGTTGTTTCCACTCTTCTTTGAAGGCATCGTCCATCTCCCAAGTATCCTTGGGTGCCTCACAGTACCAGACACCTTTCTCCCTCCCTTGCCGGAGTATAAGTAGCAGTTAATATGGTCGTGTTGTGCTTCAGCACTCTAACCTGTGAACTGCCTGGCAACGAGGCTCTCTACTTCTCGGCAAACTAGTTTAAAAACTTTTCTAATTCCAGCTCAGAGTACTTTTAATATGATATAAAGTTTCTGCAGATCTATGAGGTGTTCTTGGGGAGGTGGGGGGTTTGGCGTATCCCGAAGTGGCGAGAATTAGACTTGGTTCACCCCGTTTGGTAAACCCGGGGTTGGGACCGTCGAGTAGTATCCAGTGTGTAGACTTGGTCTACATCAGGACGAGCCATGAAAAATCTCTGCCGTTTTTAAAGTTAGTTTTGTGTAACTGTTCCTCACATGAGGCTAGAGACACTAGCGAATTGCCAGATTTTTAGTTAATATTCGAGTGTTCTGGAACTTTGTATCTATTTTGTGGTGATTATTTTTTGCATAATCCTCGTTGTGGCAAGTGCCTCCACTCTGTGGATGGGACCGCTCCACCCCATTTCTCCACCACTCCACCCTTTCTCCCACGCCCACCTCACTACCACTTCATCCGCCATTCCACCGCACCACGCCTTAAAGAGCTTCATATACCTTCATTCACCTTTCCACCCCTTCCATCGCCACACTATCCATCCTAACCACCCATTCCATCACCACACTTTCCTTACCGCCATTTCACCTCTCCCACTGTTCCTCTCACTTCCCCCCCCCCCACCCATCTCCCCCTCCCCCCTTCCCTCCCTCACCCCAATTTTACCGAGTTGGTAGGAATGAATTACTTGGCTAATTATGATGCAAATGAGTCAGTGTTGGGCAGGTTGCCTCACCGGTAGCGGGCCCGTCTCTCCTGGAGGCCTTCCTCCCCTTCCCTCGTTAATCTTGCTCCAGACCCGCTGATGAAGACGGCTTCTGTCACCTTACCTCCTCTGCCTCCTCTTCCCTTCTCCTCCTCTTCCCTCCCCTCCCCTCCACCTCTTCCCTTCACCTACTCTTCGATATCTTTTGTTCCTCCTTAGCCATCGCTTTCTTCGTAGTGTATTTCTCTCCCCTTTTCCTCCTGCCTGCTTTCTTGTGGCTTTATTTTGTCTACTGTGGTGGTGTTCCGGTCTCTGCCATGGTGTTCCGTCACTTGTCATGGAGGGCGTTCCAGTCCCTACCACGGTGGTCGTTCCAGTCCGTACCATGGTGTTGGTTACCGCCCTCAACATAATGTTGGTTCCGGTTCCAGTCATGAAGCGGGTTCCAGGCCCTACCATGGTTTTGGTTTCGATTCCCGTAATGGTGTTTCTTCCAGTCTCTAACCATGATGCTTGTTCCATTCCCTTCCATGGTTTTCGTTCCAGCCTCTAAACGGCTTTGTATCCCGGTCCTTATCATGACGCACGTCCTTGCGTGACAGCCGTGACGCCTTCCTCACGTAAAGTTGCGTTTTGCTATTCTCAAGAAAGGTTCACCTTGAGCCCAGCTGAAGTTCTCCCTCTCCCCACTTTTGCATGGGTTGAACCCTCGCGTTCCTCCTCTCTTTGTTGTGTGTGTCACAGGCCAAAGTGAATGGAACCTGTTACTTTTAATTCTTTCCATTTTACTTTATGTCTTAATCTTCTTCAGCCGGATAGCGTATAATCACATTTTCATACGTTCAGCCGCCACGAAACCAAAGAAACTGTAGTGGTTAAGTACAGTTTTAAGTACAGATCTATCTTGCGCCTCCTGGTGTGTTCGTGATTCAAGGACATTCAGGGAAGGTAATGGTGGTGGTAACAGTGTTCGTAGGTGGCGAGTCTTGTTTTGTTTCTCGTTTTCTTTCATTGTTCCCACCAAGACTTTTTGTTTACCATTACTACCACAACTACCGTCTGGTGAGCACCAGCGCCGCGCTTCACGGTTACGTCGACCGATGTAAGGAAAAAGAAGACACCATCCGCTTCCTCTCCTCCTCCTCCTCCTCCTCCTAGAGCTTCCTCTCCCTTATCCTCACCTCATCACTCCATCTCCCTCACGCTCCCCTATTACGCCCCAGTCTCTTACTCTCCTTATCCCTTCCATCCACACTCTCCCCATTTCCCTCTTTCTCTCTTCCTCTCTCTCTTTCTTTCTCTCTCCCCTCCGGGGTTTTCATCTTGCCCCACCCGAGAGCGCCTCCACCCTCCCTCCCTCCCCCCCCCCTCTCCCCCACGAAGCATTCATCTAGCAGTTTGCGCTAAGGATAAGCGCTTGATGGCGGCTTTGTTAGCGAATCACACGGTGCGTGGGGATGAGCGGGGGGCCGGCCCTCTGTGGCAGTCATTGGGCCTGTTTTTCTTGGTGATTTGGATGGGATTTTAATTTCCTCTCCTGCAGTGAGCCTTGTGGCTTCCCAGGATATTACGGCACTGCCTCTTGGGGCGAGGGAGAGGAAGGGGGTTTAGGGAGGGTAGAAAGAGAAAGAAAAAATATATGAA
Organism: Panulirus argus; assembly: GCA_038088735.1. Taxonomy (NCBI): domain Eukaryota; kingdom Metazoa; phylum Arthropoda; class Malacostraca; order Decapoda; family Palinuridae; genus Panulirus; species Panulirus argus. The sequence continues at coordinate 11,175 of JAYMFT010381536.1, forward strand.
AATAGTCTTAAATGTAAAAATGGTCATTGGAATTTTATGCACATCGCTAGCGTTGTTTGTTGAGAAGGGCTTGTTGCCTTTGTTTGCCGGCGCTTGTTTGCGGCAGGACAAAGGCGGTGGGGGGTGGGGGGGGGAGGAGAGAGAGAGGCCTGAAGTCAACGCTTAGCTGTGATAAAGCTAAATTAAACAACAGTGTCATGAAAGGCTATCTTCTTTCGTGACATTATAATCAAGGCTGTATAGATGACATTGCCTCAGATCCAACCCTTAGAGTGGCGGGGGTCGAAGGCCAGGCTGTCACGCCCCAAGGGTCGTGCCATCGTGCTGAAGAGCCTTGCTCTAAGGTTCCTACCGTGGGGGTGTTCAAGGGACTAATGCCTCTGAACTGGCTTGTGGAAACTTCAAGCCGTCGGCCTCTACCACGGACCATAGCTCCATTGGTAATCACGTAAAAGTAACCAGTGAAACTCTGTTAGATTGCCGAATTGTTCGAGGGTAGCAAGAAGAAATCATGTTGCGGTAGGTGAGCACTGGACGTAAAGCGAGGGAAGGCCTTCACCTCCGTCGCTAGCGCGGAGGTCCTCCTCCGTCAGCGATTTCTGCATAAGAAGGTGAGAAATGTTTCTCCACATACGAAAACTGGGATTTATTTTTTACTTCTAAGAATGAAAGCTTTCCCTAATATGAGGACTAGGCATTTCCCCACATACGAAAATTACATTAGACGTCTCCCCACGTACGAAGATTACATTGGACATTTCCTCACGTACGAAAATTACATATGGCACACAACCCCCCCCCCCACATACGAGTATTATATTAGACACCCCCCCCCATAGAAAGATTACATTGAACATCTCCCCAAATGCGAAGATTACACTGGACATCCCCCCCAACACATACGAAGATTATATTGGACATCCCCCCCCACATACGAAGATTACATTAAACATCTTACATACGAAGATTACATTGGACATCTCCCCACATATGAATGCTAGAAGTTTATCGGGAAGAAAAAAAGAAAAAGATATATCGGTCCTTGTGAGATCATTACGGGGAGTCATGACTCACTGCTGACTGATGGTGATTATCACGACTTGAGTGATGATGACCTCCAGATGTAGATGATGATTGGTGTGGCTCGTTAGTGTGAGCTGAGTCGGATTAGAATACTGCCATGATACAATCTTCCAGTACGACTTTTGTCATGAAGTTGAAAAGCATTAATGGCAAGAGGTGGTGATCTTTGTTTCCGTCTGTACGAGCTAGGGCGGGATGTATGTGGCTGTGGTGCCGAACTGCGTCTCAGGGGACGAGGGATCTACGGTGTGGAGGAGTTGACGGTGGCGAGATCGACGCAGTGGCTCATCGAGGTGTGAGATGAGGATCTCCAGATGAAGGTCGTACGCAGCCGGGAGAACCACCAGTAAGTTGAGCAGATCATGATAGATAGTGCAGGAGGGACCCGAGGGTGATCTTGCATGTTCTTATCCGTGATCTCTTTTGCACTTAACGCCAAAGGGAGGTGGTGACGAAGCGTACTCCTTCATCCCAGGAATTTCACCTGGTGACAATGGTCAGTGCTTAAGTGTAGGCTTCATAATCAGTGCTAATGTTTATTGTGACTGTACTTTATGAATGTGATTTATAATCATTGGATTATATTGGTGTATTTCTAACGTTAGTTTAGATTATAAAGTTCACACGGTGTGTTTCAGGGGATTATGCATCATCAGAATCTTTCCTCATCGGGTGAATTTAGCATACGTGATAAAACGACGGAGAAAAATGTATCGTAAAGAATGAAAGATTTATTTACGATCTGGTATTTTTATGGTAGTGAATCTTTTTTTTTTCTCTCTCTCTGTTGACATGGCACCGACTCTACTCACAGCCTCTGAATCACCGGGAATCGGAGCGTGAGTCAGCTGGCTTCCCCGGAGATTCCTATGTGTAATGTTATGACGAAATTTGGCGCCAGGAGCCAGAATCGATCGCCGGGTCCCGGATGACGCCACGCTGTGGAGGGGAGGAAGGGAGGTATCCAGGAAAAATCACCTCTGATGGAATTTCCCATTTTAGTCGTATTATTTCTCGAATCCCTGGAATGACTGACGCCTCCTTGACCTTTTGCCAGCGTAGATGGTGGTGGTGTGTTGGGACCCGCGTGTTGAAGAGGGTTGCCGTAGAGGGTAATAAGGGGAAGATGGGAGGAGGTAGTGAGGCAAAGGGAGAGGGGTTTATGCTCTCCGAAGCAAAATTCCGGCGCCGGCATCGTTGGTGTGTGTGTGTGTGTGAGTCACAGTGGCGTTTCCAGGTTCCCCTTACTCACTCCCTCTCACTCACTCACTCTCTCCCCTCTTTCTCCTTCCCTTGGCGCCAGGCGTCGCACCCTCCCACCTGACGCCACTCCTCTCTCTCTCTCTCTCTCTCTCTCTCTCTCTCTCTCTCTCTCTAACGGTGTTAACCATATTTATCTCTATGATAATGATATCCGACGTAGAAGTAAGTTTAACCAGGTGCTTTGCCGATACCATAAGAGTAACGAGAATCATAGGGTCAGATAAAGATGCAAAAGAAGACTCAGGTATAAGCTACTGACCCGTATAATTGAACCTGATGGAATTTAACGAAGACAGACATGAGCAATTAAGACACGGAACAGTTAACAATACAACGATGACAACGTATGAAGAGAGAGTGATTGAAAATAAAGCAAATGTCAAAGGAGACACCATGCTGAGCCGATAATCTTATCGAGCCAGGTTATAAATAGTATGATAATGAGAACTTCTCACGACAAGGGAAAGAAAAATGTTGATAAGTGTTTAATGTGCAGGATTTCTCGGAAGTGTAGCCTCATAGGGAAAATATGTATTATTCTCTTAAACACACATCTTATGTCAGTTATATGTATTGTAGGAAAGGAGATATCGCGATGGCACAGTATGTCAATGAAGAGAAGGTGGGACTGGTATTGTTACGTGTTGCAGGAAAAAGCCAGATGGAGATAGGTCTATTATTTCAGGGAAAGCATTCAGAATGCATGCTCCCAGATCATCGTTTCTGTCTAAAGAAACGTTCAAAGAATCATTTGTTTCAAGTACTCTTGGGTGTATAGATGTTAATGGCTTCAAGTGTGAACGATAGATAGGTAGAAGATTAATTATGTATTTTTCCTTAATGGATCCAGTCTTACAGGACACACTGTGTAATTCAAAGAAGAAGATTTTGATACTGCTATGAAGTATGGTCATAAGCCATACCCGTCAACATGTTAAGAGATACTTCAGGGGATCGAACGAACACGCGACCTGCCACAAAGGGCTGAAAGAATTCAAACGCTTCAGCTTAGAAGGAAGAGAAAGATACATACTGATCTCCACGTGGCAACAAAAGTAAAGAGGTGACGGAAAAAATTTCCTGAATTTAAAGAATTCCTCTGGGAAAAGAATAAGCTTAGTTACCATTAAGTCAGCAAGATTATCTTAGAGTATACTGAAAAGATCTCTGACAAAAGATACAGTAGCTTGGAGATACAGTTACTTGGAGAGGAAACGTGCACTGAACAGCTACAGAAACATTTAAAAGAAAATTTACCAAATGGTTGAAGTCATTCTACCTACAGTCATTTTGTTTAGTATGATACTACAACAGTAATGTATTGGTGATGTAGTTCTATAATGACTTTGTCATTGTTACTGTTTCTCCCACTGTTTGTTCCTTCATTCGCCACAGATGAAATCTCAACGCTTTGCTAAATTCGGTCCCTCCGTCACCCGTTAGTAGGCCCATAGGCCTACTGACATCCTCTACTTTCTTTTCACACGACCCACGAAAATATTGCTGCCGTATTGTTGTTATCTCAGTATCGTCGTCTCCGTCGCCTCTGTCGCCGCCTAGTCGTCTGTAGACGGCTTGTATGAGTCGTCTGTAAAAAAAAATTTGGTTTCCTTCTCTAACTTTATTTTCTGCTGACCAGTTGTTTTGACATTCTGGAACAATGTTACTGGCACAACCCTCGCTCCGTCACCACCACTCTCGCTCCTCCGCCTCCTCCTCGCCGTCACCATCCTCGCTCCATCGCTATCCTGTGGCCGTACCATGCGTGCCCCGGTAGGCGGAGCTCTGTGTTTGGTGTTACGTGTATTCCGTAACCAACTCCATCTTTCAAGGTTCCATATATATATATGTGTGTGTGTGTGTGTGTATGTGTGTGTGGTGTTAGTGTGTGTGTGTGGTGTTAGTGTGTGTGTGTGTGTGTGTATTTTTTCAACGATTCAGTTTATCTTTTTCCTTTGAACGTGTTTTCCTGAGAGCTAATCTCCGCGGTCACGATAAGAGTTTACTGCAGCTACAGCTGGGTGAGCCCGTTGATGGTTCTATTGTAGTTAAACACCATTCGTAATTCGAATGACATTTACACCTCCTTACCGAGGCCTATAAAGTAAATAGGCTTATGAAAGCTTTTATTTTTTTCCTAGCGTCCGTTTTATACAAGTCTGTAATAAGGAAATCATGTTTAGAAACAAGAAACTTAAGAGAGAATAGAGTATGTGGTAAGGCACATGATGATGGCTGGGTATGGACAAGAACAAGAAAGGCAAAGGGAAGATAGATCGAGAGGGAATCAGGTTATTAGAGACGGGCGCAACAGTTGATGGAAAACGTATTAGGAAAAGTGACACGTGACAAACTGCACGAGACGTGAAAGGACACAGGAAATATACAAATGGCACGGGACATGCAGAAATGACAGAGGACATGGAGAAGTGACACGGGAAATGAGGAAGTGACTCAGGACATGGTAGAGTGACACAGGACACTGGAAAGCTACTCGTGACGTACGGAAGTGACACAGGACATGGGAAAGTGACTAGGGACGTATGGAAGTGACACAAGACAGAACATGGGGGAAGGACATGGAATACCGGCTGAGACGTTGTGTGGGGGGGGAGACATTGTGACAAGGGCCCCCAAGAGAGGCATGTTGCTGGAAATACTAAGACATGCAAGACGCGGTTATGTGGAACAAGAATACGCTGCGGGAACGACAAGAGAAATGCGAAGGAAAAGAATACTGATGAAGCGGTTCAGTGGGAGGACTAAACAGCTGAAGCCGAGATGAAAAGAGAAGCTGGACAAGAATGGCATGTCTGTCTGGTTTTCAGGAAGAGAAAGGATGGAAATGTTCTCCCAGAGTAATAAGGACGTTAAAAGGCAAGAGAAATGCGGTGAAGGGGCACAGAAACGGGCCAGGTTGGGAAGTAGAACGAGACGGAAACTGCTTTTAAGGTCTTGAGTGAGTGTGGTGGAGGAATGGAAATAGAAAATAAGGCACGAAGTACGCGAAAACGACGAAGAAAACGAGATTACACTAAGGAAGATGTTAAACAGGCTACGCCATCCGGGAAGCAGCGGAAATTATGTGGAGTTACGTTGAAGATATGGATGCAGAGCAACGCAGCTGTGAAAGGTTTAGGGAAGGTAGGGAACAACAAAGGACCGGGAGGGAAGTGCGTTCTTATATTAACGTAAACGAAAGAGACGAGTTTTTAAAAACTGCTGTTGGATGAAGTTGAGTTTAGCGTAAAGTGAAAGCATTTGTGAAGATCTGGAGAGGCTAATAATTATAACAGAGGGCTGTATATGCAGTATATTTGTACACCTGGTAAAGGAAAAGTACATGCAGTGTTCATATGAAGACGATTGTTAGAAAACTTTCGTAATGAGAACAGTGAATACTGTCTTCATCTGGAGGATTCTTGTCTTGTATGCGAGTACCTACGACTAGATTTTACCATAAGGGCTGAGTGAATAGTATATTAATCTAATGGTGTTCACTGCAAAAGGAAAGGTTGTGTGAAACCCACAAGTCAGTGTAAGAAGAGGCGAGGATGACAGTGGGGGCATGACGAGAGAGACCTACATGGAATGGGAGGGGAAGATGGGGTTCACCAAGGCTCGTATACAGCCCCATTTTTGTTTGCGGCAGAAACTGATGACTCGAGTGAAGTAATTCAAGAGGGGGTTTACTGTGGCAGCAGTTACTTACGTACGGTTTCGTATTAACAGCTGAAACGGGAGAGAGAGAAGAGACGGTGAGATGGTCGGCAAATCCATTTAGATTTAGGTTTTATAGAGAATAAGTACATAATGACGGAAAGCGCTGAGAGAGGAGATGAGCGGATGGAAATGGTGGACAAAAAAGAGAAGTAGAAATTCAGCAAGTGAGAAGGTTCAGATGTTTGGGCTGTCAGGAACGATGGGGGGGAATTGGAGGTTTAAGAGGTCAGGCAAAAGTTTGAAGATAGGATGGGAGAAGAATGGAAGTTTTGAGGCATCGTCAGCCAGGATGAGGAGAAGATGCCTTTAGACTTGGAAGTCATGATGAGGGTGTCAGGCAGTGGCGGGACAAATGCTGTCCCGATATGGGTGTTGGGACGATACTGGAATCCGACAGTTGTCATCAACATTGTCGAAAAGGTTGGAGACTCCAGAGTGAAGCAGCTGGGATATGTGTAAAGAGGAGGAGATATATACCAGTGTTAAGGTGTGAGAGGATGAGGAGGACAGGGAGTCAGGGATGTCGGAGAAACAGAAGGAATGACGTAGTTGATGGTACACGCGAGGCGGAGAACGGTTGACCAGAGTAGCAGCGGAGGACGGAAGACTGTTAGAGGAAGCCTGGACGGCCAGCCACAGACGCAGGAGGAACGGACACGTTCTCCTTAACGTCCTTGATGGCGTTGATTGTAAACAACGTCACCACCTGCGTTATGCATTGTTGTAAAAACATACTGCTCCACCACCGCGTATGTTCATTATGTTCCTTAATTATATAACCAGACCTTTCAGGGTTATTCATATTCTTCACCGTGAAGAATTTCATGCATGTGTGAAACTCGATGTATACCATGGCGATGGCGTTGTGAGTGATCTGTGCTTCAGGTTGTTGTCTCTTGTGATACTTGTTTAAAGAAATCTGATTTGGACTTTAAATTTTTTGATTGCGTTGGTCTTGTTAATGAATGCTTCATATTTTTTTTTGGTAAACTTAACTCGCAAAAGTGATTTATGTTTTTGTTGAGTTTTCCTCCTAAATGCATAAAGAGTTTCTTTATGTTTTCATTGCATATTTTCCTCAAAACAGAGTTTAGATTCCTTATGAATCTTGTATTTTCCATTCAGGTTCCATGTCAAATTCTTTCATATATTCCTTACGACTTCGTAATATTTGACGACGTCCCCCCCCAGTAAAGTAAATGGTTGATATTCTTATGTGTGGGGGGGGGGAGAAGAGGGGAAGGGGAAAGGAAGGGGTGGGGAGAGAGAGCAAGGTGCATTATGGGAGCGATCGATCAGCTGGCCAGAGGATCGGTCAGACCTGGGAGCCGCCTTGATCCTCTCGCTACTTGGCCAGAGAGCCTTCCCTCGTATACTTAAACCCTCGGCCCAGGGAGACGACGCCCGCTTCCCCCATCCCTCCTTGCCCCCCCCCCACCCGGGGGGGGGGGCAGTGGTGCGGGTATTGTTGCTGGCGCTAGTGGAGGTTGGGGGTGGTGGTAGGAAGACCCCCTCCCCGACGGTGGTGCGTGCTGGTACGGTGGTACTGCTGCTAGCTGGAGCTGGTGTGTGTTCATGGTAGTCATGGTGGTGGAGGTGGTGAGTGTAGTTTTGGACCATGTTTGGTGGTAATGGTGATGAAGGTTGTGGTACTGGTTAAGCATGGATCGTGGCTGGTAGTAGCGGCTGTAAGGAGCTGGCATTTTTCTTGGTGTAAATACCGGTGGTGTCGTTACCGCTACCGGTGTTTTGGTATCATTGGTATCTTCTACTGTCACAGGTGTTACAGCTGTTACTGGCACCTGTGCTGGTGTTAGGACTTTCCACAGGTGTTGTTGGTATTGTTAGTGACCGATCATTCTTATCGTTTCCTGCCTCTTCCTCTTCGCATTTGTTTCCCTCTACGTCAATCTGACGTCTTCACTTCCTCTCTCCTCACCTCTTCCTCCTCCTCTTCTTACTCTTACTCTAACTTACTTCCCCTCTCGTGCTTTCTCTTTCTCCTCCAACCCACATCCTCTTCTTTTACTTTCACTTTACTTTTTCTTCAACCTCCTCCTCTTCTTCCTCCTCCTCCTCCTCCTCTCTTACCCCTATCCCGTCTCGTCCCCCTCCCTCCCTCTCTTCCTTCCATCCCCGCACCACGCCCGTGCCCCCCCCCCCCGCCCCCTCGCCACACAGCTTCACGTCAGCCCAGGTTATTGTGTCGCCATTGGACATAACCAGGACGAGACTTAGCATATATCTTTCCCGTTACTCCCGCCCGCTGTCCAATTTTGCCCCCCGGGTCTTAAACGTCTCGGGCGGTGAGGCGAGGCGAGGCCTGGCCTGCCCTGCACCGGATAATTTGACACGGATTTTGCATTTTACTGGTAGTACTGGTAATATCCTGGTCGTATTGGTGCTACCTTTACCTGGCAGCGCTGCTTATGTCTGGGCAATATTGGTATTTTCTTAACTTGATAGTATTGGTGTTATCTTGGTAACGCTGGTATTCTCTTTTTGCCTGGTACTACTGGTGTTATATTTGTGCTCTCTTTACCTGGTAGCACTGGTGTTATCTTGGTTGCGTTGGTGTTGTATATACCTCGTTGTATTGGTAAGGTGAAGGAGCTGGTCGATTGATGATGGATGGTGTAAGGAAAAGGATTAAGGCGTAGGAGCCGGTGGGCAGTGGGCGGTTGCTGAAGGGTACGGAGGAGAGGGGAAGATGGTGTCATGAGGATTGGATAGACAAGTTGTGAACAGTCCGAACATGTGATTTCCTGAGGAAGGTGAAATGTCACTAGTGTAGGACTCCCGTTGGTGGCGAGAAGACAGAGAGAAGAATTTAGGAGCATACATGGAAGTTGGGGAAGAGGAGAGAAGAGCTGTTGGGACAGAAGACAACTGGAGACGAATTGGAGAAGGATAGTTAGAAGTGGGCGGGATTGAGTGTAGTTGTAAGCAAGCAAGACGGGTCGAGTGTTGTGGTAGTAGGAAAAGGGAAGTGGGGACTGGTGGTAGAGATAGGTGGAAGTGATAAAGGGGAAGGCATGGGAGGTATACAAGGAGATGAATGGAATGGGGATGCGAAGAAGGGACGCGAAAAGCAGGCAGGAGGAGAGTTCCTCCTCCCCACGTCCATGGACTTGAGCAAGAGAAGAGACAAGTGAAGCAGGGAAGAGGTAGAGTCACCCCAGTCTGGAAACCTGGGGAGGAAGCAGGTGGTCGCGAGTGCTGGCGGGGGAGGGGGGGAAAGGGGGGGGATTGGGTGTTCTTGTTGACTCACGG
>JAYMFT010381557.1:0-20511 GCA_038088735.1 Panulirus argus
AGAGGGGGGGGGGGGCTGTACGGAGGTACAAACTAGGTCATCAGAGCCTAAGATCAATGATTTACTTGATCACATTACGTCAGGAATATGGGACATGAGTGAGACAAGATGTTCCTCAAACTTCTCATGTCTCTCCTAAAAGCAGCAACTCCTTTTTAAAGGGGAAAAGTTTTCCACTCACCCAAAGCCCTTTGAATATTCTTCATCTCTATCAAACAATGGGACAGTTACTTACTCTGTGGCTCCTGCTTCGAATCCCGGCTTGACAGCCACGTAATGCATGGCTCCTCCTTCGAATCCCGTCATGGACATCCGCAAAAAGCGACTCTTCAGTCCCAAACCCGTTCAAGACTCACGCGTCACACACATGGTGCAACAGTTAACGTACGTCTTTAGTTTTACAGTGTCTCCGGGCTCGAGTCACGGGACAGGAGTCTAGACTAGAGGTGAGGCAAAGAAGGTACAACAATAACTAGAAACACTTTTTTTTGAAAAGGCTGAAAGCCTTAAAGTTTAATGACAGAACGGGAAATCTTGGCCACACCCGCAGGAGCAAAAAAGAATTCAAAGTCTTGTAACTTTACGTTTCTTTCCTACTGAAACTCTCGACTGTAGCATAAAAAAAATATGAGATAAAAAACTATGATATTCACATGTGTTTCCTGATAATGATCTGAGAAAAAAACAAATCTGAATCTTTGCGTCTGGCTCCTTAAAAGATGCTCTGAAAGATACAGAAAAGACTTCATTCATTCAAGATAAACTTCGGCATCAAAAAATGTAAATTTCAAACGAAATATATTGTGCAAATGTTTCTTATTATACAGTCACAGACGTGTACCTCTAATCAAAGTAAATACATCATTCTGTTGTAAGGCATGGCATATTTCCCTTTCTAACCTCCTTCATTCTGTACTGATTACAGATTCTGGTTACTCTATTGTCCTCCAGCAGATAACCTCGTCATAGACCATCAGGTCTTCTGTTATCTGGCTTTCCCATTTACTGTCCTCCAGCAGATAACCCCGTCACAGACCATCAGGTCTTCCAGTTATCTTGCGGCCCCACACACCTCCACAGACAGCTCGCCAGCCAAGAGAAGATGGCTCTCATGCACATGCCGTGTGCAATCGTCCAGTTCAATACAATCGAATCCCATGTCGATCGCTTCTTAATTCTTCTCAAGAGCGCCGACGTGGTATTAGAGGCCACATTTATTACTTGCAATAAAAGGGTTCAGAGCGCCAGGGTAAAAACCTATCTGTGACGAGGCAATGGTTAGACATGTTTGGTGTGTGTGTGTGTGTGTGTGTGTGTGTGTGTGTGATACTGTCTGCGTGTATGCATGCGCGTCTGTCTTTATCTATATTCTTATAATACCTCTATCTACATGACCACGTTGTGCTGAAGAATTATTCTTTGCCAGCTTGTTTGACGCTTACAATATCCTGTCTGAGCGAGCTCCACGCTTATAATACCTTTCTCTTATCAAGTCCAACGGATCAGCGTGTCCGACGCTTATGACTCCTTGGTATAAGTGCGTTCGATTAAAGTGCCCTTATATAAGTGTGTTCGACACTTCAAAACTCCTGTAAATGGACGGTATGTGCCAGGAATAGCGAGTATCAGCGAGTTAAACAAAAGGCGTGTTATGGTGGGACCCGGACCCGTCACTGGTGTGGTGGCTTGGTGGTGCGGTGGTGCAAGCGGTGGAGTGTGGTAGGCCAACCAGGAGGGACGTGGCATGGTCGAGAGCGGTAGGTCAGCCAGGGAAGATACTGTGAGGTTGGTGGTGATTGTCGTGGTGTGGTTGAGTGTGGTATGTCAGGCAGGGAGGAGGCGGTGTGGTAGGTGGCGGTGGCGGTGGCTGACTGTGTAGACCCAGAAGGATTCAGCCACCAATCATCGCGTCCAATCCTCATATGGCGTACCATTTGCACAATTAAGCAGCGGTTTTCCCTATAAGCCCGTGTTACGCTTGTGTCCAACTGGTTTAATCATAATTAACAATAATAACATAATTACACACAAAACAGTACGAGGAAGATTCCAGCTGCATATACCAAACAATTTCTTCGTCCCCTTGGCTACACGGTACTACCCTTGGGCACGACGGTACACCCCTTGAGGAAGACGGTACGACCCTTGATCACGACGGTTCACCCCTCGATCACGACGGTACACCCCTTGAGGAAGACGGTACGACCCTTGATCACGACGGTACACCCCTTGAGGAAGACGGTACGACCCTTGATCACGACGGTACACCCCTTGAGGAAGACGGTGCGACCCTTGATCACGACGGTACACCCCTTGATGAAGACGGAACCACCCTTGATCACGACGGTACACGCCTTGAGGAAGACGGTGCGACCCTTGATCACGACGGTACAATCCTTGAGGAAGACGTTACGACCCTTGATCACGACGGTACACCCCTTGAGGAAGACGGTGCGACCCTTGATCACGACCGTACACCCCTTGAGGAAGACGGTACGACCCTTGATCACGACGGTACACCCCTTGAGGAAGACGTTACTACCCTTGATCACGACGGTACACCCTTTGAGGAAGACGGTGCGACCCTTGATCAGGACCGTACACTCCTTGATGAAGACGGTACGACCCTTGATCACGACGGTACACCCATTGATGATGACGGTACGACCCTTGATCACGACGGTACACCCCTTGATGAAGACGGCACGACCCTTGAGTTAAATGGCTTGGCCTTCCATCTGACCATTTACATACCAGACCCGTCATTCCCCAGAGGTCGTATCGTCGTCGTGCTCAAGGGCCGTTCCTTCGTACTCAAGGGTCGTACCGTCGTGCTCAAGTGGTCGTGAAACGTCGTCTCGAGTTGCCAAATGGTACGACTGAGTCACTGAAAAACATTCACCAATGTTTGAACTTAGAGAGAGAGAGAGAGAGAGAGAGAGCGTGTGTGCCATCTCGGGAGTGGCTGATGGCATCCGACCGACCGACCGACCGACCGACGCGTGGGAACTGCGACGCGACGCGTTCTTCCCAACGCAGCGGGGAGAACCCAGCGCGTCCAGCCTCGCAATGTCCCTCCCATCCCAGATAAGATCTCACAAAATAGACGCAGCCGCTAACATCATGACCTGTGGAAGGAAGAGTCTCCGCTTGGAATCAGCATATGTCGGTGTCTCCACCTGCGGCCCGGAGTCCAGTCTGGTCTGCCGAGGGCGAGGTTTGTGGACGGAGGAGGAGGAGGACGAGGACGAGGAGGAGGAGGAGGAGGAGGAGGAGGAGGAGGTGCGGTGCCGAAGGCGTAGTGGCGGAGACGATGGGGAGACGAAGTGGGGACCGAGAAGCGACGCCAAAAAAATAATCAGATCTCACTAGTCCTTAACCTCCCTGAGCGGGACGGTACGACCCTCGAGCGTGAGGGATTAACCTTTGACCTGACCCGGCTCGTTAAGGGCCATCACCACGAAACATGGCGCAACCGGCACCAAGGAACCTGGAGCAGGCAAGGCCTACCGTGAGTATTCCGTCCGCACGCTTGGGTACTTCACGTCGAGTAACATTCATTTGTCTGACTTTGGAAGACGGAGACAGCGGGAACGTCCGTTTCTCGGAGTTGCTATAGGGGTCAAAGGTCAGATGGTGACGGCGACGTAACCTATCACTGCACCAGCAATGGTCGAAAGGTTAAATGATGATGGCACCTTGATTCTTAACCTCTGACCTACATGAGAGCGGGTCCCTCTCTCTCTCTGTCTCTCTCTGCACTCGGGTATTGGGCTGAAGGTCATGAGATGACCTGCTAGATGTACATGGCAATGATCGTTAATGTAACTGCACCGAGGCTGGGACGGTCACTGCACCGAGGATGGGACGGTCACTGCACCGAGGATGGGACGGTCACTGCACCGAGGATGGGACGGTCACTGCACCGAGGATGGGACAGTCACTGCACCAAGGATGGGACGGTCACTGCACCAAGGACTGGATGGTCCCTGCACTAAGGAAGGGACGGTCACCGTCAGCGTCAGACGCAGGCAGCCAAAGCGGTGATCATTAGCATGTGAACATAATTAATTTCAGGCGAGGGGGGTCATTAAGGCGGTGGACGCCGCCTTGCTCCTCGCTATTGCCATCGGCGGGAGTCATGCGCGCCCATTACCGCGCCAGGAATATCAGGAGGATTATTAGCTAAGCCTCTGGACACCGAGGTACGACCGTCGAACACCACAGTACGACCACTGAACGCAACGGTACGACCGTCGAACACAACGGTGCGACCACTGAACGCAACGGTACGACCGTCGAACACAACGGTACGACCACTGAACGCAACGATACGACCGTCGAACACAACGACCATCGAGCGCAAACGGAACGACCGTCGAACAAGACGATGAGATCCTTGGGTATGAAGCTACCCGGCCTTTGACTAAGCCCTTTAGGGTTAAGTCCAAGGCCAGGCCATCATGCCTAAGGGTCATACCGTCGTGCTCAAGGGTCATATCGTCGTGCGCAAGGACTCAACCCATTTTATTTGGATGATCCTCGAGTGAAAACCTCTGAGGCGACCCCGGCTGGGAAAGAGCGTTGCCTTAGACTATCGATACAGAAATCGCCGGGAGCTGAAGATGTCTTTTGTATACATATCAAATCATGTGAGGAAGATCAGTTAAAACAATAAGGGACAGGTTAATGAAAACAGGCGAAGTGTAATATATATATATATATATATATATATATATATATATATATATATATATATATATTCTGAAATGCGATATTTATCTTTCGTGTGTTTGGGATATGTGACGAAGCTGGCTGGAGCAACGGCCACAGGCTATAACGGTGCTCATCATGTCACAGCCCTGGGATACTAGGTAGACCCAGGCTCCAGTGGGATTATTGTGTCCCAGGCCTGCAGTGTCCAACGCCACCCTTATACCCTCCATCGCCACCCCTGTACCCTCCATCATCACCCCTGTACCCTCCATCACCACACTTCACTCCTCTCATTACGGTTCAAATTCTTGGCAAAGTCCTACCACCCCTTCTGCCTCCCTCCAGCGACCAGCCTCTGGGTTAATGGACCAAGTGTGCGGGGAATACCAGAGAGACGGGAGTCCTGCAGACTGCTCTAAGGAGTCATGAGGCAATTACCTTCAAGTCCTTCACGGGTCCTTCGAATTCCTATGCAGCAACTAGGGGTCCTGCGTTAATCTCTCGTCGTGGGAAGTCCTGCAGAGCAACAGGGAGGTCCTGACACCAGGAGAGGTCCTGTGAAGTGCTGGGGAGGTGGGAGGGGGGGATCCTCCTAAGTCATTGAGAATCCTGCGAAGTAGCTCGATGAGTCCTCCCAAGTCATAGGAGGAGGGGGAAGGGGGATGGGAAATCCTAAGGAGTTCAAAGAATTCATGGAGTCCTACTTGGTTACCGTCATTCGAAGTTCTACTACCGAGTCACTGCGAGTCGTGGGTGGCCAGAGAGTCCTACAGGATCTCGTGTCGTCAGAAGTCATGGAGAGTCCTGTAGAGGGAGCTCTGGATCGTGGGAGGTCCGGTGGATATCTGATGAGTTCCTCAAATTACCAGTAAATCATCCTACAGATTCAAAGGATGTAGGTCCTATAATATGAGGCAGAGTTACTACGATACGGAACGTCCTACCAATTCGCGGAGACCACTCGTAAATCCTGAGGAAGCTCTCCGGTGCCGTGGGAAGAGCCCCTGCAGGACCTGGAAGTCTGGGCCAGACGTGGGAGGTGCTGGAGGGGGAACGGGAGGGGTGGGGAGGGGGTGATCGTCTGGCGTCCTGCAGTGTGGTGGGGACAAGTTCTTAACCTCGACGGGGCGTCGTGTCGCGCGACCTGTGACATTATTACTCAGTCCGCCGAATACCTTTATTACTGTCATTACGCATCGCCCGGCGGAGGGCCTGGAGGAGGAGGTGGCGCTGCAGACACACACACACACACACACACACACCCACCAGGCCGCCCGGTGTGTGATGGATAACGAGGTCGTGACGCCCCCTGATGCTTCTCTCCCGTCACACGCCGTCACCATTACCATACCGGCACCCTACCCATCACCTCCCTCACCACCACCACCACCACCACTCCAGCAAAAAGCTTCCCTGAAGGCATACCTACACCACCTCCAACCACCATTACCGCCACAACAATCATTCCTACCAGCAAGAGCACCGCAACCACTAACCCCCGTCATCACTACCACAATCAAACATACATACTAGGGGGGGATAACGCAAACTCTAAGGCCTTATCAAGGTTTATCGGTAGTTAAAACATAACTATTGTACCTTTAAATCCATAAAATAAACCACACACACACACACAAACACATTACAATTGCCCTAACACTGGCCCAAGACAATGCAGTATCTCTCAGATGGACTGAACACCCCTAAAGAATGCTGACATAGACCCCACACCACTGAATAAGCTTACATGGCCCTAAGCCTCCAAAAGTATCCTCACGACAACAACTCAAGACACCGAAATCATCCTCACTCGACCCCCGGCTCCTTCAAGAACCCTGACTCGCGCCCATCAGACGGGTCAAACATCTTGGCATCATCCTCACATGGATCCATCCAACTGAGGAATCCTCACACTAACCCAGCACTAAGGCTCCTCACATACACCCAAGACCCTGTAGAATCCTCATGATTGTCTATGTACCCTGACGCATCCTTAAACCGACCCGATCCCCTCATAAATCCTTACAAGGATCTAAAAATCCTGCAGAATCCTCACGTAAACCCAAAAAATCTTACACGGTCCCTGAAAAGCCGAAATGCCCTGAAATACCGTCCCGTATACTGAATACGAGGAATCCTCTTGTGGTCTTAGGCACCTTCAGAATCCTTTGAAGACCACCACAGAATCCTTCAACGGACCCAAAATCCTGAAGAATCCTTACAACTCTACACATTCCTTGATCATTCTGACCCAGCACTGTATATAGTCCTCACAGAAACCTCAGGTTTCCAAAGAAACCTCTAAGAAAGCCAACACCATACAAAAAATGCACGTGGATTGAATACCGTATCCTGAATACCGTGTTCAGTATAGCGTGTATCTGTCTATAGAGACCGTACTTCTGTGGCGCCCGTCTTTCCACGGCGGCCACTTGCCCGTTGAGGACTGTTGTTCGGAGCGATCTCCTGTCTATATCGGCCACCTGTCTAAAACGGATGGCAAGTCCATATCGGTCACCTTCCCGAAATGGCAACCCACCAATAACGATGACTTACCTGTAATGGCGACTCATCTGTAACCCACGGTTCCTCGCCTATAGCTTTCGTTTCTCTATAGCGAACGCCTGTTTATAGCGGTTACTTAATCAAAGGTTCAGAGGAGGTGCTGTGAATTGGTTTCGCTTATTTGGTATGCGGCTCAAGCCCCGAGGGGGAAATCTCAATCGGTGGGACAATATCAATGTCTGCTGGTTGGTCGACCTCGCTGTGATACCGAGGTATGATCGGTCGACCTCGCTACTGGTACAGTGCTCGGATTGGTCGACCTCGCTATGATACTAGGCCCTGTATACCTTTCTACGATACCAAGCTAAAACTGCGTCCGCCTCACTACGACTGGTCTACCAAGCTGCGATAGGAAGCTATAATTTGGTCTGTTTCGATACAAGAGTAAGCTAGACCTGGTCTACCTGGCTATGATACCAAGTAAGGCAGAGCCGAGCAGTGAGACCATTTAATTATTTTCTGATATTAGTGACCCAGTCATTATGCTTCCACACACACACACACACACACGCACACACACACGGGCTTCCGTGGTGCAGTGGTGAGCGTAGCAGGACCTGAGACACGCATGGGGGCCATACGGGTATGAATCTCGGCGCGACAGTCGGCCCACAGACAACGAAGCTGCTCATCCTTCCTTCCTTTGGGGCTGGTTGATAAATGGGTACCTGGCTTAAGCCAATGCCTCTGTGTGTGTGTGTGTGTGTGTGTGTGTGTGTGTGTGTGTGTGCAAGCAAAGGAGTAAAGACTTTGTTCCAAATATACCAGGTTAAGAGATGGAGGAACACGAGTGTAAAATTCTCTCCCAGTCACCCACAAATATCATCATACACACACACACACACACAAATACACACCTCAGGACGGCCAAGGCATTACATAACCACCCTCAGACTACCTCCGGCCAATCCGAGCGTAATCACACACACCACTACTGCAAACCTTTGTAGAATGTGATTGTTCCCCAGCCCGTACACTCCGCTCTTAATGGGATATTTGGAGAAGTAAAAACTGCACCACCTACCACTGCCTCCTTCAACCCCTCCCTCCCTCCCTCCCTCTCTCACCCCCCTCCCTCTCCTTGTTTCCCCCCTCCCCCTCCCCTCTCCTTCCTCCTCCTCCCCCCCCTCCCCCCGCCCCTTAACCGACGGGGTCGGGAGAGAAACTGTAAAGTCACTGGATCTGAATGCCATCCCGCCACCTCGAGAGGCAAACACCTTAAATTATTGTGCCAGAAATACTCGCACGTTGGCCGCAAGGTCATTCGAAAAATCATCGTCCAATTAGGAACAAGTACGTGAGTGTTGAGCGTGGAGGATGAGAGCGAGCGATACACAACACCAGCAGCACGGCTGGGAGAGGCGCCTCTCCCTCCTTGGCTGCAGGCGAGGTGAACGAGGAGGAGGAGGCAGCAGCAGCAGCTGTCCGTGTCCGGCTGTGATTTGTTCTCGGTATTTTCTTTCTCCTTTGTTTTTTGTTGTCTCTCTCTTCGTTATTTACGGGATGTCAGATCTGGGTCGATACCAAGAAGGGGGGGGGGGAGAGTGGTTTCCCAGATCGACCCGACGCTCTCTCTGAGGGTCTGGCTCGAGCATAAATAAGGCCGAGTCTTCACAGCGCCTCGTGATGTTCTGAAGAGATCAGACTGCATCACACGTACGATATATCAAACCTGGCGGGTACTCCTAGCCTCGGTATATAACACACACAATGTAATGCGCACATGATGATGTTTCACCTACAGGTACCGAGAGAAACTGGAGTGCCCTAGTGCAGTCTCCTACCTTCGATCTGTCACCATGGAGGAGAATACTGTGCGATTCTATCATTACACAGGTTAAGGGTTATCACTACAGAGAGAGAGAGAGACGTGACGTCTCCGAAATGTGTTGGTTCGATGACAGCCTCTTCAGAAGGTGGGGGGGTTCGACCCCTTGGGCATGATGGCCGAGCCTTTGTCCTTGTACCCTCTAGGCGTCGGGTCATCTCTTAGGCCGTCATACCGTCGAGTTCAAAGGTCGTAGCGTCGTGGTCGGTGGGAAGTGTACCGACGCGCTCAATGGGTGTACCTTGTCTTGTCGCGATGGAGGACGGGTAGCGAACGCGAGCACTGATACTATCCAAGAGAGCAACTTGGGCAAGTTTCCAAGACGAGCCACAAATCCATTATGCCACACATACACGACATCTGTCCATTTTCAAAACTTTACCAACGTAAAGTTTCAAAACTTCGTTGCTCATATACGAATGCGCGTGTCCTCTTATTTGACAATACTCACACAAGAGTATTACGATCTTCCCTTTTGTGAAATGCAGGCGTTGGTCGGCCTTGTAGCCCCACAGAGGAAATCAGAAGCTGGATGTATTAAAACATGCTGAAAATATATAACAAGGGTGAAAATGACCAATTTCTTTCTACCACGCATTGAGAGCTACGAGATGACAGCTGAAAATCCCAACAAACTATGCCATCCACAATGCAAAAATTTCCATGACAGAGACACTCTGGATAAAAGACAAATGACACACCAGGCCCTAAGAAATGTAAACTACGCATTCTGTACTTAAAATACATCCATCTGTCAACTGGAAAATGGATATCTAATGGAGGCATTCAATCGTTTTTCAATCCATCATAGAATTCATCTAGCAGTCCTCAGAAGTTGAAAATAAGCTCGTATGGAATAGTCACTGGTACAAATAGAAAGACACATCATCCTTCATGACAGTAAAGACTCCTTTAGTACATCGTGTCAGTGAGCATATTTTTTTCCTTAACCCTTAAAAAGCGAAAACAACAGTCCAGGGTTAAGAGGGAAATATTTTCCGCCTGATACTAACGGGCAGATTTTCCTTGAACGAATGTCTCTTTTTTTTCCTTAACAATTTAGGCCGGGCAGTAATTTGCTCCACGTGGGAATAGAACATGCAGCAGCGAACGATCCCCAACGAGCATGAAGCAAGAGGCGGAAAAGTGCTAAGCAACAGGCGAATGTCCCTTGCTTGACAAGGTGGCTGCAAGCACCGCGTTCTCTTTCTCTCAGCACTTAACGTTTTCTCTTTACCGTGGTCTTTTACCCCTGATGAGCCGACATGCCACACACGCACCTTTTCACCCAAGCACCGATGGAGCACTGTCTGGCTTGCTACCTATTCTCGTCGGAAATAACTTATTTAACCTATTATTCCCCCAAGACCCCTTTTCCGGGGGATCCTTCAGCTTCAAGTGTGCGCTACAGTCAGTAGCAGGGACACGACGGACTCCTCTGAGGCGATAAGCTCTCCGACGAGACAGAGAACTGTTTCGTCAACCGAAAACGGTACAGAGCCTCTCGTATATATGCACAAACACGTGTAAACAATACCAAGGGGAGAAGGTGAGGCTAAATTTTGACATTACAGGGACCCTACAAGATAACATCTCGACGCCTGACCCATCCCAGTCCGCACTAACCCGAGGAGCCTTCACGAGAGAGAGAGAGAGAGAGAGAGAGAGAGAGAGAGAGAGAGAGAGAGAGAGAGAGAGAGAGAGATTAAGAGGAATGAGGTCTTCGAGAAGACATTAATGAGGTGTTCGTGACGGGTCGCAAGGAGAGGCGTGGGGGTCCGATCGACTCTCCCGTGTACGTACATCACGGTGGACGGTGGCGGCGGTGGGGGCTGGATGGATATGTGTGTGTCACCAGCTCCAGCGGCGGTGGTGGAGCCAGGAAGCACGATCGGCCGAGGACAAAAGGAATACCACTGAGATTGCAGATTTATGGAGAATGCCGAGGAGATAACGAGAATGACGAGAGAAAAAAAAGAATTACAAAAAAAAAATTAATTGGAGGTAATGGAAGGAAACTGAATTAGGCTCGGAAATTACAGCGAAACTAACAATTGCCAATGAAAGGCTGAAGAATTATCTTTAGGAGTGGTCTTATGCAGGGGAGGGTCGGGGTCCCGTGCTTGGTTGTGGTGTGAGCGGCTGTAAGGGACGGTGGATCAAAGGGGCCGAGCAATAGTTGGGAGAACTAAGGCATGAGTGAGGTGGGGAGAGAAGGCCTGAATGGCAGTAATGACTTGCCGCCTGGCTAACGCAGGCGACGTTTGGATAGCAAGAACAAATAGCTGGGTGACAGAACCATTGTGTACGAAGCAAGGATAATGCACAGGTAGCAGCAGAACTAACGTGCGGGTGACAGAATTCACGTAACTATGGTCAATAAAGAACGCAAAAACGTATGGGTGACTAAACCGACAGGTTATGTGGTTGAGCTGTTCCATGGCTCGTAACACTCATGTAAGGGGTATTTGAGATCATGTTTAACCAAGAGGTGCGCGACACAGCCCCTATATACGGGTTAGAGACCCAGTATATGAATGAGCGAGCTCTTGTAAGGTTACAGCTACTCATGTGGGTGACAGAGACGTGGTGGAATTATAAAAGTGGTTATCAAACCGAGATGCAAGTTGAAGAATCGAACTACTGGTAAATATATATATATATATATATATATATATATATATATATATATATATATATATATATGGGAGTAAGAACCAATATATACGTAGCAGAAACAAACGTAAGTGGAAGGCTTGATGTATAGGTGGCATAACAAATGTACAGATGACTACCATATACAAGTGGCAGAACCACATATAGGTGGTAGAACAAATGTCTGAGTTTGAGAATCATTATGCGGTTGACAAGACTAACGTCTGCCCACCAGAATCACCGCGCGAGAGAAGGAACCCGAAGTGAAGGAGGACAGGCTAACACCCTCTGAACGACGGGTACGGCTCTTGAGCACGACCTTACCACCCTTGAGCGCGATGGTAAACGACCCTTGTGAAGAGTGGCATAGGCCTCTGACTGCCGACGACGCTGTGCTCTGGAGTCGTGCCGTTAGCGCTGCTCCGTTTCGCAGTGGGCAGAACTAATCGACGACAGGTGAAGGCGCTGCAGCCAACAGCTGGTTACCAGAAGGAATGTGAGCTTAAAAAAAAAGGAAAAATAAAAAGAATTAACATTTCAATTGACAGAGCGAGCGTGTGAGTTGCAGAACCAGTGTGTGTGGAGTTCCACGAAGGGAAGAGAAGGTTCGTACGAGGGACGCAGTGCGAGTGCTGCAACGAGGAGAGGAAGGAGAGGTTTCCAGCGATGAGGAGAGACACAGACAGACAGGGGAGCCTTAGGCGCCCGACACTGGGCTCTACCGAAGGCTTGTGGCACGTAAACTGGAGGGAGTTCCAGCGAGAAGCAGTGCGCTCCCCCGGGAGGAGTCGAGGAACAGACAAGATGCCTGGATGACATGGGCCAGACAGTATACAAATTACATTACGTATAATGCAACTTACATTCTCGCTTCCCCGTGTCAGAAACACCGCCATACCCTTAAAGGATAATCTGAGTCTCCCAGCCCGGGCATTGTCTGCACTAAATAACCTTACTTCACCATTACTGCCTCAGCGCCGCGAGACTCGTCGAGCGCCACGGCGGGACCTATAAACCTCGGGACAAATAGCTGTACATCAAAGGCATTCCTCGATGGCACTGGTTTGCCACGCAAGTGACCAACGCTACTCCGGCCGGGACCACAGCGAGAGGGACGGTAGCCAGCAGATGCCCTGGCTGGCGCGTCCTGCAACACCCCCGACTGACTCACGCCGCTAAAACTTCATTTCGGGCAAGCAAATCGCCCGACAGCCGAGTAATGTATATTCGCCGGTGATACGGAGCCACAAAATCACATATGAAATAAATATCCGACAGAAGGTTAGCGTCCGGGATTCAGAAGGTTTCGCTCTCCAGCCGAACTTTAGCGGGGGAAGTGTCCGATGCGAGGCGGGCGGGGAGCAGACGAGGTGAAAACGACTCTGTCATCAAACTAGAGGCGCGTCTGCCTCACACACAAACACATCATCACTAAATATTCTCTTTTTTCCTCCAATTTTTTTTTATCACCTTGTACTAAATCAATTACATCGTTCACCCCTTCAGTGTGTGCTTCAATTACTGCAAGTGCTACGCCAAGGTACGGGCAAGGGCACTGCCTGTTACCGGCCAGGCTGTGCTCGTTCCCCAGGTGTGTGTGGTGGGTCGGTGGTGGTGGTGGTGGAGGGGGGGGGGTGGAGGAGAGTAGTAGTGGTGGTGGTGGTGGTGGTGGTGGCGGCAGCGGCAGTGGTGGTGGAGGAGGACGGTGGACAACAGGGGGCGTGGTTCATGTCCACTTGACGAGCAGTGATTTACCACAATAGATCGTACACCACCATCACCACCAGCAGCAGAAGGAGCCAGCCAGCCAGCCAGCCAGCCCCCCTCCATCCCCCCCCCCACGCACACACACCCTGGATACTTCACAGCTCAAGCAAACACTCCAAGCAAAAAGGGTACACAAGAGGAGAGATATTTTACGGCAGATTGGATTAGATTATCCTCCTCGTCCGACCCTGCCCAGTTCTGTGCGTTTAAAACCTACTCCCGCAGAAAGGACGAATGATTACTGGCGGAACAGGGGCTGATCCCTCGATTATAATACATTACGGCCACCATAAAACTTTAAAACCCCAATTTGGAAAAGGCACTCGGGACACAAAATGTACATAGGAGTAACGGCCGAAAACGTAACAGCCAATAAAACAAAAGGAACATCGAGACGGCGCCACCTGCGGGACTGTTTAATCTCTGGCCGCAATACCTTGGGCAGCGACCGGCTGCCGCGGGGCTCGCTGTTGTCTCAGGCTATGGCCTCCTGTGCTGTCCCCAACCTCATACTAACTCATGAACGTCCCCTGTGCTGTCTCTAACCTTATACTGCCTCATGAACGTCGCATGTACTGCTTCTGCCACCTCATATCACCTCATGGACGTCCCTTGTGTTGCTCCTCACCTCATACTACCTCATGGATGACCGACGCTCATTCAAATCTCGTATCCACAAAAAATCATTTCTCCCTTGCGATTCCACTGCCCTCCCTTACCGAGCGTAATTCAAGGGATACTCTCCTTTCAACACTTTCCTACAGACTTTCCATAGTAGTATATCTATATAAAACGCACGGCGCTCCTTCTGAGACTTTTTCCTGCCGCCTGTTGTTGCCGGAGGCAGTGGTGGGTGTGGACGCGCCTTCTGCTTTATAATCCTGTGCCTTCGACCAGTGAGACAGGACAATGTAGATAATGTTACTGTCCTCCAGCAGATAACCTCGTCATGGACCATCAGGTCTCCTGTTATCTGCCCTTCCCATGTACTCCTCTTTTCCCTTCGGTCCCTCCTGTTCTCCCTGGCCTTCTACCCTACAGCGAGGTCTCAGGCCGGGAAGGAAGCAGCGGTTGTGTCCTCTGTAACTCCTTCGCATTTCGGAGGTATACCTAGGTACAGGTGTTTCTAGCCGTCATTCCACTACCCTCTACATACTATCCCCTCGTAGACTGAGGCTTGGGAGGTGGATAGGCTGTATTGTATTCACCCCAAGACTTACTCCACCTTTATGACTTGTTGGGAAAATGTAGACAACGAAAAGCATTTTTTTTTTCTTCTCTTTGCCCCATCACTCACCCTGCTGCTGGCGGAGGGAGGAGGAGGAGGAGGAGCAGGAGGTGCATTAGGCAACGAACAGCGTTCTCCCTCTCCACTGTACCTGTTGCTGTGGAAGGTGGTGGAGGAGGCGGTGGGAGCGCCCGACACCCTCGCCCTCACCCTCCTCCACTCCGTCTGTTGCCGTGGAGTATCACCACCACCACCACCACCCTTCTCTCCGTCCACCACTCCTCGTCCCGTTTCCTTATTCCACAACGAACGAAAGCGTCTCAAGGCACCAGAATCCGGCACAACGAACCACCAAAGCACCTTAATGATCCCCTCCTCGAGCCACCAACCACCCAACCCCATCGCTGGTCAACCCCCCCCAAAAAAAATGTCAAGAAACCATAGCGAAAATGACATTCGCGACCAGAGGTGCTCGGAACCGCCGGTGGGCGTGCTGAGCGAAACGTGGTTAAATTTCCGGCGGACTTTGGCACCCGCAGGATAAATCTCGGCAGCCTCCGAGAACACAAAAACTCCTCCCGAGCGTTTTCTGCGCCAACTTGTCGCGTCTCCCTCAGTACGTACCCACCACCACCACCACCACCACCTCCTCCTCCTCCTCCCTCCTCCTCCACCCTCGGTTATCCGGACCACTCCAGAATCCTGTAAGCGTCCCATCTATACTCATGTCTTATCCGGAGGACTCGCCTTCATCTGCACTGCTCCCCTTTCTCTCCTGACCGTGCCACTTCGTCATCTCTCTCATCGTGGAGTATCCTGCAAGCCGTCCCTTTCATCCGAAGCTCCCATTCTATTCCGCTTCTTATCTCGGGCGTAGTTCCACTCGTCCCATTTAGCCGAAGTACCTCCTATTCGCTTATCTTTCTTCGGATATCTAAATCTCTAAATTCCGCAAATATTTCTTCGTCTTCTGCGGTAGAGTGAAGCCAACTTTACGGAAACACTTCACAACAGTCTGTTGCATAATCGCGTCCTGCCTCGTTTATCTCAACATCCATCTCCCCACATCCCAGTGACTCTGACTGCCAGCCATCTCTTACTCATTCGGTGGCTATCTCATTCACACTATCTCGCTTTCCGTCTCTCTCTCTCTCTCATCCAAACTACTTTTCTATCTCTGTCATCCAGACTACCACTGCCCTCAGACGCTACGCTGTCATGAAAACAGAGGAAGAACACTTTACCCCATCTAAGAATAGTCCCGTCCTCTGATACCTTCGCATGGACTCTTAAGTTATCTAACTACCTAGCCTCACGCGCGGCCGGGCGACCGCCTCTGCCTACCCAACTCCTCCAACAGTTGCCACTGCAAAGCGATCATGGTGACAATGCAGTTCGGGATCTGCCTCGTTGGCTCTTCAGATGTCTATCCCACAATTTCTTTTACCACCCTGAATACCCGAAGGTGGTCTACTTAGGCAGAGAGAGATCGTGATAAAATCGCGATTGAAAAGGAGTTCCAGTATCGTCAGAATAAACCGTAAATTATGTGTGTGTGTGTGTGGGGGTGGGGTGGGGGGTAGGTGGGTGGGGGGTGGGTGGGGGGGAGGTTAAGCTGGTTTAAGGAAAAGAATTCCATCTGTTTTACTGGGTTTATGGCTGCCGGGTTTACGGCCGACCGGCGGCAGGTCATGCCATACTTACACAAGCCGCCCCGACCTCAATTACCGGGACAATGTGGTGCTAATTAGATTTTGTAATGAGCGATGATGCAGTGCCGCAGCCAGGGGTGAGGTAATGAACGCTGACGTCAAACCCCTTTTGCAGGAAGGCGCTATGACCCTCCAGTACGGCGGGGCGACACCCCCCGAGCACGGCGGTACGACCCTTGAACACGGCTTCATTATTGCTTGAGTACGACAGCAGGACCTTCGTACAACGGCATGACCCACGAGTACAACCTTGGGCACGGCTGTACGACGCTCGAGTACAACGGTACGACCCCTGAGCAGGGAGCGGGGGTACGACCCCTGAGTACAACGGCACGATCCTTTTGCACGACAGTACGGTACTTCAGGCACGGCATTATACTCGACGGTCGACCTTCGTCGTCCCCAGGGTTTGGACCACCATAACAACCCCAGGTTGTAGCGCCACAGTCCTTCACAACGAGCAGGTTGAGGATGTAACAACCTCCAATAACCCTGCTCGGCTCGGCGATATCTGACCCACGCACCATACATCAGTAATCATTATCAAAACTGCTCATACTTCAGCCCCCCCCCCCCCCAATTAATTCCGAGTATGAATAAGGGTGATCATACCTCATCCAAACTGCTAAGATTAGGTTTGCATTGAACTGTCAACACTTCAACCACCCAGTTCCACTCTGTGATTAAAGCATCAACTACTCAGTTAATGGAGTGCGATTAACACAAGGCAAATCTGGCCAGCCAGCAATGACTGTAAGTATAACCTGCCATCCTTCTCCAATCAGTAAAGCGATTAGAGGAGATCACTGCTCTCCCCCTGCAGGTAGTTATGATGTGACAGTCGAGAACGGCCGGCGTTGGAGGCAGCTAGCTATTGTTGGAGGCAACATGGTGGTGTTGGGGGCAAGCAACAAAGTGGCCATGGACAAGGGTGGGGGTGGATGGGGGGGGGAGGAGTTGTGCTGTGTGGACAACACACCTCCCGCCCGCCCGCGCCTCCCACTGGTATGTTTGTGCACCGCACCAGCAAGTGACCCGAGTCTCGCTCTGCTCTTCGTCCATCTAGCGCTGTGCCGCCTCTTCTCCCAACCCATGCAAGCACTAACCTCCTTCCTAAAAAAAAAAAGGTGTCACCTAAGTGGTCTGCAGGGATATGGTAGATTCTTGAGGAACAAAGTTTGTAATGGAGAGGGAGAAGAAGAAACAGAAATGGCAGAGGCACAAAGAAAAAGCCCTGAGGAACTCCACTGATACAGCAAATGGATTATCGCGTGTCCTCCTCCCTCCCTTTTGAACCCGGTTAACAAATACGTATTTCCTACTTTACCATCTTTTTCCTCGTCCCTTTGCCTTCTGCTTACTTTCCACGTATCTACTGGTATTACAGCCTCCTCCTCCTGCTCCGCCTTCCTCGCGCCCCCCGTGACGGTCTGCGGCCGACCACCACCACCACCACCATTAGACACGCTCTCCTCTTGTCAGATTATACCAGTCCACGGGTCCTTAAGAGGCTTCAACACGCTTACCAACACTTGTGGCCGGTGTCAAGACTTGTTACCAGAACGGCCTTTCCTCCTCCTCCTCCTCTCCCTTCCCTTCCCTATCCCCAGGCCCAACACTCACCGCCTTTGTCATGCCCCCTTTAAGATTATTCCCCATTTACCCCCCCCGACACACACACCCTCTTTTGCGCGCCTCCGGCGAACATAAATTACGACGAGTTTTATCGCTTCGAATACTTTTTGGGAGAGAGAGAGTTATCCAGATGTATTTTTGCCTGATTACTTATTCTCGTGGTGGGTGTGGATGGCTGACTTGCAGGATGGCGTCGGGCCGAATCATCCGGGGGGATACCTTCCTGCCGCTCGTTGAAGTCACTCCAGCACTCGAGCAGCAACACTTGTGCCACCTCTCCAGCTCGCCTCCAGTGTCCGCCCATCACTTGGCCCCCATCTCCCGCGCTCCTCTCCAGACCTACACATGGAAGCTGCCCTTCCTCCCTCACTCTCTCACTCTCTCAACCCACTCATGACCTATGACCTCCGTGCAAAATGTACACAAAGTTCACCAGAAAAAAAAAAATCTTATGAGTCTCCCAGCCTCTATACGACTCTACTTTTTTTTCAGTAGTTGAAAAGATGTTAAATATAGAGACTGATAAATTGGCAAATAAAAGAAGCCACACTGGAGATGTTCTACTGATGCACTTACGTGCACTCTGGTCACACTCGATGCCCGGCTGATGGCTCAATGAATAAAGTGTTTACATTCCCTTGGTTACCCAACTACAATGCCTCCAAAACAGGAGAGCTTGGGCAGATTCTGTATGCCTTAGAATAATTGTAGGAACACTTTCAAATTACATATATATATATATATATATATATATATATATATATATATATATATATATCATTATTTCTAATATTATACTTATCATTATTATTACCATTATCATTACCATTACTATTACATAACTCAGGACCCCTTTCTCAGCAACCTACGGGCTAATGCAGCTTCAAGGCTGCACTGCACCTGGTGGCATGGGCAAGAGAGGCGCCTCTGAAGCGAGAAGCTCTTTGACGAGACTTTACTCTACGACTGACGATGATACAGCCTCGACAAATGTGACTTTTCACTCGCAGTGTAACCTCAATCAGGAGAGACCTGGTAATACACACACACACATATATATATATATATATATATATATATATATATATATATATATATGAGCTGACTGGATGAGAAAGAAGAAATCTATCAGCTGGAAGCATGAAAACAAAAATACCAATTTCTAAGCTGACCGGACGGTAGAATGGGCAGTCTCTGAACTAACCTTACATCAGCCTCTGAGCTCAGTGTCTGACAGTCTCAGAGCAACATGGTAAAAGAAAACGTTAATCTCAGAGCTACCTGAAAGACACTAATCTCAGGGCTAAACGACAGATTAAACGCTATTTTCACGGATACTGACAGCTAAAGCCCTAATCTCAGAGCTATTTCATAGCTAAAAACCACTAATCTCAGAGATATTTGACTGACTAGTCTCAGAGCTACATGTTAAATATAATCCTAATCTCAGAGATAACTGAAACACAAAATTCTGATCTCAATGAAAAACAGACGGATGAAAAACTAATCTCACAGACACAGACAAATTAAATATTACTCTGAGTAAACTATAATATATAATGATAATCTTACACGTAAGTGATTGAAGAAACACTTATTTCTGAGCTGACTATTTAAAGATTTAAACACTATTCTCAGATATGACAGAAGATTCAATACCAATCTCAGTTCTCATTGTTAGACTGATCACTAATCTAAGGTCTGACTGCTGCATAAAACCCTAACATCAGAAGAGCTGACTTAGATTAAACCTTGAGATGTGACTTACACTAAACCCTAATTTCAGGCCTCACTGTTACTTTAAACACCAGTCTCAGACCTGACACGTGGACACAAACCCTGATCTCAGAGCTGACTGGCGAATAGAATAAAGTTACGATCCTCAACTTTCACTGGCAGGCAGAGAAAACAAATCTCCAACCCCATTAGTGGCAATCCATCTATGCTAATGCCGACGGATGGCCCCCCCCCCAAAAAAAAAGATACCCTCCTAATCGTAGGGAAAGCTCAACTGGGAAGTATGGCAAATCCCGTAATCTCACTGGAAAAGGCAAGTTCACGACGGGGAGGATAACACTGGTTTCCAATCTGACTGGGGAGGGCAGACGTAAATCCGAGAGGTGACTGGTGTATTAAATATTAATTGTTGGCTGGGGAGGACGGCAACCAATCACAGCTCCCAAGGTTGTTACTTGCTGCACCCCAAGGCCAAGATGAGAACGGGGGGAGAGGGGGAGGTGTGGGTGGGGGAGGGGGAGGATGAGCTGTGGTGGGTGGGGCGGGGGCGGGGGCGGAGGAGGGGAGTAGTCGTGAGATGGGGAGGAAGAGGAAGAGGTGTGGGAGGGGGAGGAGAGAGAAAAAAAAAATGAGGAGGACGGGGGAGGGGGGGTGCGAGTGTGTATGTG
>JAYMFT010381568.1:0-20510 GCA_038088735.1 Panulirus argus
CGTTGAAGAAAAGGAGAAAAAGTGTTGGCGACAGTACAGACCCTTGAGGGACACCGCAGTTGATGGAGAAAAGGGGGAGGCTGATCCATCAACAACAAAAGTTATGACTAAGCTTATCTAGCATAGTACTTGAACAGCTTTTATCATGAATAGTCCCATCCAGCATAATACTGGCACAGCTACGATAGCATTAGAATATATTTAGATGTATGATCGAAGACTGAAAGTATGTTTACAAAGAGGTTTATTTTCTATTAATTGTTCGTTTCATATCTAGCGTCTTTGTAGGACAAGGAATTTGAAGATTGCATCGATGTTGAGAAAATACTCTGCTAAAGGATACAGGTAATGTCTTAATGGGCAACTCGGAGCACAGTGGGTAATTACTTGATTAGAGAGCAATTAACGATTTTTAACCTATCAGCTTCAGTCTGGAAACATCAAGGTTGTAGTTTGGTGAGAATTTATCCAGAGTTTTTCTGGAACCAACTTTAGATTTTGGTAGAGCTTAGTTGGAATTTTTGAACCTGCAAGTTCCTTGTCTGCCAAGGATCGAGTTAGGGTGGTTGTAACTACAGGTTTTCAATTGGGTTAATGGCAGATGGGGGAGGCAGTGGCTGGAACCCGCAGGTTCCAGGGAGATCCAAGTTGGAAAAGGGTGGCAAGAACTTCAGGCTGGGTAGTGGTGCATATGGAAGCCGGTGGCAGAGTCTTGCAGGTTCCAGGCAGATCCAGGTAAAGAAAGGTTGGTTGTAACTTCCAGTCTTCAGGCGAGATATGGTCCATGGAAGAAACAGTGTGAAGGTCAGGCAGATTCCAGGCAGATCCAGGTTAAGAAAGGGAAACAATAACGCCAGGTCCTTCAGTTGGGGTTAATGTACATAGAAGATCCAGTGGTAGGATCCGCAGTTTCCAGGTAGGCTCAGGTAAGAGTAAGGGCGGCAGTAACTTTTGTTTCCAGTTGGGGTAAAGGTGTCATCTGTAGGATCCTGCCACCTATCGGTCATCACCTCAACACTGTTCTAACCTCCATGATCCATTCTCCACCTACCACCACTCCCCACAGACGCCATCCCGTCCACCACTCCACAGCCACTATCCACAGTCCCTTTAGTAGTACAAGCTACATTGATGTCCCATTTCCTCGTCCTAAAATATTCCTTCAGAAACGTAAAACCAACCTTTTGGTTTCGATCATTTTTTCATTGGCCTCCACAGATGCAATTCAAAATGGTTTTTTTTCCTTATCTGTAAACGAATGCTCAATACCCTGTCAGTTTCCGTTGGCTGCAAAACGTTTTTCTGTGCCAGAACCCCCCCAAGATATCAACGCAATCCACATGGCAAAATGTCTGGGCAAAAGAAAAAATAAAATACCATTTCCCGTACAGCTGTCAAAGTACCGGAGTTGGTAAATAGAGGAATATCGCTGGAATCTGTATTCGTCCTATACCAGAGTAATATTTGTATTGAATGGATGGAGCTCATGGCCTATTTGAGCTGGCGAGCAACGGGGGTAGAAAAAAGTGGGAGGAGGGAAACCCCTTTGCCCAGCTACATATTGCAGAGCTCCATTCAGCAATAGTAGCAGAATATACTTTTTATATAACCGAGAGCAATATGCATGGAGGGGAAAGAAAGGTGAATATTTACAGGTCATGGGGAAATATATGTAGCATTATATTGTGGTTAAAGGTATGTGTGTGTATTCCTCTGGACTTGGGGGGGGGGGAAAGACAAGTTGAAATATCTTCGTTCTCTTAATAAAATCCTGATTATAAGCGGATATAGATATGCTTTCTTTATCAACACAGGAGACGGACGCTATAACACGATGATTCGCCAGAGGTGTTAAAGTCTTTTGGGAACGATAGAGAGCAGCCATATGATAATGTCAACATCCAGCGATGATTTAAGGTCTACTACTACTACCAAACTTTGTCGCTCAAAATAGTAGAAATGGGTACTTATCGTCTCCTTGATAGTTTTAAGAAATTTGCTGCAGAGATCTTGTCAATGTTACTATAAAAACTAGGTATCATTTACTTATGGTAATTATATTATATTGCAATAAGCGAACTTTGTCAAATGATTGTGGTACTATTAGATTAAATCAGGGTCAATGATTATCAAATTTCATTTCGGTCCATTTTTTTAAGTTAATAGGAAAATTAAAATACTTGAAGTTGTATTGAACCAACACGTTGTCAGCTATGTATTATAAGAAGCTACAAACAGTGGTATTCATGAACTAATGTATTTCAGGCAGTTAACCAAAAGAATCTGCATCAATCGAATTAAAGTTTTGAGTGAACTTCGGGAAAAGATTTTGATATTGATAGATGAGAAGCAATGGGCTGTTGGATAAGACATGTCGGGAATAACGTGTTATAAATATTTCGTGCAACAGACAATTTTTTAGTTTTTAAATTATCTTGTGCATTCAAATCCAACAGTTGATCTCTATTTTCTAACATTTGACACTGGTTCAATTTAAAAAGCACTGTCTGCGGATTTTATTCTCCATTTCATCCAAAATTTAAAACCAGCTTTTCTTGCCGAATTTTTAAAACAATAGCAGGAGTCAGGTCCGTGCCTTAATGTTACGGTTTATAGATACCGAAGTTACAAGAGCTTATCTTACATGCATCTAAAACGTTCGCTACTTGGATTATCGCCTATCCAAGGTATGTTAAAGCGAATTCGGGGGATGCATTATTATATACCAGTACTGTTTAAGGCTCGATATGGGAGAGCGCTCAGCCCTAATTTGTTAAACTCTAGTCTGATATCGGTAATCAACAAAGCTTTTAAACACTGGACAAAAAGCTAATATTTCAATGTTTATTGATTAAGGTTCAGATGCACCATTCTATTTATGCTTTACATTCATCCCTTTAGGTAATTCCATTCATACGAGGAGTAATTTTTTTTTAAGACGGCAGTGGTAACAACGTCCTAATCAAGGCTGTATTAACGCGATAATATCCTTAGCCCGATCCAGATAATCCGGTTTATCAACCAGCCCATACTGCAGGATGAACAGTTGGGCCGACTTGGACAGCGGCAACCAGGACTCGAAGCAATGCGCTCGACCCCGGGCTCGCGCGAACTAGACTCTGCGCAAAAGTGTAGGCAACACTAACTGCTCTACCATGGAGATTGAACAGTCAAATATTCAAATCACAGACTCCGAATATAAGTTATCTTTTAGTAAGCAAATTACACAAGGTACTGCTAATTAGATATCCGATTTGAATGGCAACAAAGATTCCATGTCGAGTTCTCTTACCTTAAGAGTATTATCGAAGATTTAACCCATGTTGAAGAGCTTCATTACTTCCCAGGTGGTTTACTTAATAGATGCACATAAATTGATCGTATAAAAGGTATGAAAATCAAAACATTTATAGTCAAGTGTTTTATTTCAAGTCGCTGCTCCCTAGAATGACTGTACTTTAGATTCTAGGCTTGATAGCTTATGTTTAAATTATATTAAAAATAAAAGGACATAAGTAAATCTTGGTTTTTAGAATAAACATTGGTTTGGAGGTTACAGACGTTCAGCAGGCGAGACTACAGCGTCGTGCTGTACGGTGTTACTGTAGGATTTTGTAGTCGTCACCGGTAGAGTCTCCTCCTGCAAGAGAGAGTTCTTGGGATAAGGTCTTAAGTGGCAAGGTTATCGAGAGAGTTCTTGGGATAAGGTCTTAAGTGGCAAGGTTATCAAGAGTGTCAAGGATAATTCTATGCATGTGGCCACTGAAATAAGGTCATTTTACAGTACAAAGTAAAATTGCGAGGTATTTAATGTGTACATATACAAAAGTTACTTGATAAACCAAGCGTTTCCCAGTACAAAAATTTCCCAATAGATATTTTACTGATTAAGCAAATTATTTTGAAATTTCAATGATTTAAAGAAAATTAAAGAAGATTTATAGATTCCAAGGTCTAGTTCTGTTAATGACCTTACACGACTTTTTTTTAAACTGAAATGCCATTATCAGCGACACGAAGTGTTGCTAGAAGAGTGTTTCAGCACTTCCGAATTAACCAGACTCCCAGTTATATCTAGACTTGTGTTGTCCAACTAGGTAACAAGTTGTAAATACAAAGAAACTCTGGTACAGTTAATGAAACGATGGAATGATACCCGGTGTGTGCCTCTGTGGGTGGCGTCGGTGAAGAGCTGTATGGTGGCGTTTGAAGACGATGCAGGCCGACGAAGGGAGGCAGAAGAGTTCGACTTCCTCCTCTCTGTCGACTTCACCCTCGACAACCTGTGGAGCAATCAGGGTAAATATCACAGGCCACATGTAGAGGTAAAGTGGTTGAAAAGGTTTCGTAAAACTTCTCTTAAATAGTTTAACCCACAATTCCTGTGATGGACAAGTGAATCAAATATAGATTGTTTTAAGGACAAAGAGTTGGCATAAAGTGCGAAACATTTAGGAGGAGTTTATCGCTTATTGTGCTACCCGATCACTTTGGCATAGTTATATTTGACCACAGTCCCCCAGAAAAGCTTTTGTAGCTATACGTCATCAGACCTCTGTGGCTAAGGTATCAGGTGAAAAACAAATTTATGGGTAATGTTTAGTTTAACTGTAAACCAGTTTTAAAGAGTTTACCGGATGATAAGCATTTACAAAGCATATCTTGCTGTGCACGGTATTTTAGTGTATATCACACAAGCCTTAACAAGCATATACTTTTTATTATTGGATTTCAAAGTTTTTAGGTGTAATACACCGTGAAAATGACTTTCATGGTATTACCATTTGTCGACAGGTAGAAGAAAACCATAATCGACAATATGTAGATTATGCAGATACGTTAATTACATGCATAGTCAAAGACTTAATTGTTATGGAGTTTAAAAGCAATTAGTTCTCAAGCGTTACGCCCGATACAGTAACAGTAACAAGGGAATGAGATGCACAGACCGAAGTAACATGGTCCAGCAAGAAGAGATTTCTTTAACCTTACGCACAAGTCCTTCGGTGATATGCAAGAGAAAACCTGACGACCATAGTTTAAATATTAAACTAGTCGTGACATACAAAAGTACACACACTTATGGCTTCAGTACTACAGGAGTGGTTACTCAGTGCCTGCAGTCACGAGTTCGATGATGTCACTAGTGTCAATTATGCACAGGCAAACATTTACAGCCTTCAACGCCTGGCTTTCCCAGTATAATACCTCTCCGTCTTTTGAAGTAAATTTTCTTCTATCGCAAACCACGTTATTCTAATTTTTCTGTAGCCTTACGTTTGATTAAGAACTTTTTGGACTGGAACCTTTTAAACTAGCCCATTAAAACTATTATCAACTGTTTCAAACATGACGTACAATAGCATTTGCTGAACTTACAGGAGTTGAGGTGAACCTGACGAAGGAAGAGACATCCTTCGGGTCCTCTGGAACAGGGGCTTTGAGGGTGACGTACTGGATGGCCGTAACCTCCGTCAGCGTCACTTCCCTCGTCACCAGCAGCGTGTGCGTCATAGTCGCCTACCGTCACAACAGAACCAATTTTGAAAGCAAAAACATTTTGGTCTAGATTTAAACCAATAACCACATAACTAGTAAGTTTCAGGTTTCATTACTAGAATTAGGCGTGACCACAACCCTGCTGATTATTAACCTGTAATGTCTGCATCATCTACCTTTATAAGGCCTAATGATCAATTTCTATTTTCAGACGTGTATTTCAACTCACCCTCGCGAGGTCACCAGCTATACAGTCTTTGGGAAGAACACCCATAGTAGCACCGTCATCTGCATGAGAGAGAAGTTCATCAAGTTAAAGACTGTGGATAACAATCCTACAATACCCTAAATATGATATTCAGCAATCTGAAAATAAAATACCGATGTTCCAAGCCTTTTCTTCAGTGTGGTAATCTCCTTCGTACAGAATTGAAATTTTGTTTACTCACGGATAGTTTGAAAACACCTAGGTTATATCATGAAACCCTTTCAAGGCTTCTTTCTTATTAACTTATGAAATACAGTTTAAGCCAATGTTTTAATTGAATTTCAAGACACGTAATCCACTCGAAAGCTAATTTATAAAAAGAAAAGACTTCTGAAGGACTTTAAGATGAAAGCCAATTGAAATAAATATTTAACAAGGTTTTAAAAGTACATACCTGTACTATTTCATATTCAGTTTGACCTATGAGCAACTTCGGTTACACATTTCTAATACTTGACAGAACATCAAAAGATAGTTTCTCAGAATCCTAGGCCAATCATATCACAGAACTAAGACAATTCTCTCGAGGTCCCGTTCCCCGATGGTGAACACTCGGTGACAGTGTACATGGCCTTTGAATTATCCTTAACACCTGAAAGTGTAGAGACTTTGCAGAAGCCTTACACTGACTGTCCTTAACGACTCTAGTAGTCTATAGGCCACAAGGCCAAAAGACGGACTTTTGATGTCTAAAGTGGAATACTTTAACTAACAGATTTGACGGACAGTCAAATGAATCAACAAGGACGTCTACTCTTCATATCCTAAAAAGTGGTTAGGATCGGAAAAAAAGAAAAGTTTGCCGACACCTTTATACAATTAAGCAACGTGTAAAGAAGATTTAACCTAAATGCACCTTTTTTTTTTCATTAATTCGTCTTTGCTCTAGGGTTCCAGCTATTAACATACTCACCATAATAAGGTTGTCGCTTTAGACGTCAAACAGAAATAATACATTTACGTTAGATACTTCACATAACTAAGGTATAGTACTTTTTTATGGTGAAGGCTCTAGTCGCGGACAAAAGTCCACATCAAGGCCGGGCCCTAGTTGCAATATTGAGAAAGGGAAAAAAAAGTTTAGGAATTTTTGAGAAAGTGAAATACCCGTCTTGAAAGTGGAGTGAAGAGCATAAATTGGATAAGTAAGGATGCAGGATATGATCTTTTACAAGATAAAAAAATTGGTAGTTTCTCCGAAAATCTACCCATTTTAATACAAATGGAAAATTGGAGTGACGGTAGAAAAGTAGTATTTCCTGTATGGAGTTTCATTCTGCATATTTTTGACCATTTGTCAGTATAAATCTTCGACAATAAACCGTAATCATAAACTGCAATGGAATAGATAATCGTTATATTCTAATTGGATAGATATTCTCCATTAAGTAAGATATCTAGGCTTGAGCATTTATTGGCAATTCATATAGCATGTATTGGGAATAATTATTTCCAGAAGACAAGCATCAACTTTGTACAGAGTAAATAATAAATTTCCTTCCCGTGGTTTTCGTTTGAAAAAAAGTGCTAAAATGCATTTCATATTAAAACTTGCAACCAGCTTTCATTTTTACATCAAAATTTTTTTTTTTTACATTAAAACAATTTTCTCATTTCTGCTTTATCCGACACAAAGAACTATCCTGGCAAATTCGATTTTTTTTTTCAATGCAGGTTACCCTCAGCGTTCGTCTATAACCCTAAAAACACACGTCTATTAATGTTTTCATTTTTTCTTAACTTTGGTTCACGAAAGCCAGCCCAGTAGGCGACTTCCTTGCTTGCTCGAGAACTTCATTACCATTGATTTTCAACCGAATTTGCTGGGCTAAACGGTTGAGGTTTGGAAAGATTCTATCAACAGAAACAACATAATTCACGAACGTTTCAATTCTCTAGCCCCATCAATTCACAAACTTAGTAGAATATAGGAAATTGTTTTTATTTGATAAAGTTTTGAAATAAATGCCATTTCAGCGCTTGGAAGAGGTTTTTAGACAAAAGTGAATAAAACTAGTCAAGAATCCCAACCAATTCTACTTACCGAAGCTCGAAAACTCCCATCAGAATAAAAAACACGTTGCTCACTTTTATGCCAAACCCATTTGATGACAAACCCTTTTCCCTCGATACACAACTTTGGCCAACAAAAGAACATCGAATATGAAACTGAAAAAAAAATATATCAGTTGGGCTTAAGAAGAAAATGTCATACCAGGAGTTGGATCTTTTGCTGTAGAAAATGCATTGAACAGACAAAAAATAGTTATCCTATTAAGCATGTAGTACATTTCTGCTCGCCAGTTTTATGACAGAGTCGATAACCAACACTTTAAAAGAGTCGATTTGAAGCCTTTTGTAAAGGGGCCAAGTAATTAAATTACAAAAATACAATTATCAATCAATACCTTTCACGCATGCTTAATTAACGATTAGGTTCATCCCAAACAGCCAGGTAGATTAGGTCACTATGAACATGGTGCTCGAAACACATTCTTGCAAAAACTCCAGCACTCATCAATCAAGGGATGAAAAATGATCCTAATGGCACCATCTATATAAATCTTTCATGAATATCATTTTCTGGATAAGCCTCTTAACTTTTTTGCCACACGAGTGGCAAAGCAGCATCACCAAAGCTATATGTATTCGCCACGTCTGTGAGACACGAGATTTTAACTACGACTTTTAGAATTTTTTTTTTTAGCCTCGAAATTATATGAAGATTTATGAAATACCACCATAATTAAAACTTAGAAGCGTAACCTAACTCTACAGAATTAATCTCAGCACAAGAATAATTCAATCTACATTAGATTAACATGAATCATGATTTTACCAGTCATTTGTTTTATAATGTTTCAAGTAATATTATAGTGTTCGGAAAACTACACAAGTTCCGAAGTATGATCTGGAGTATTATATTTCGGGTTTACGACTTTAATAATTCTTTACTAGTGAAATTACAACAAAAAACTAATGCAAATTTACGAAAAAATAAATATTGAAAACTTTACTAAAGCTGACCAAACACACTAAATATTAACAAATGTCAAGAAAGTGGGTGTTCACGCCGCTGAATAACCTTCAAAACAATGTCGAAATATTTCACTTTCAGAGTCTCTTCCACTTCAAAAAGTTTTGTAGGGGAAATTTTAGAAATTCTAGCGACTTGTCACAAGTGCAATTAACAATCCAGTGCTTGTCCAAATATAACGACAACTATCGCCACGATATCGGACAATCAATAATGCAAACAACTGGCTTTGTACTCCAACCATACTAGAAAAAAATTGCAAAACATGATAGTCTTGTTTCTATACTTGACTAAACTTGTAATCTAAATCTAAAATACCCTTCACTATTAAAGAAATCACTTTACATCAAAAACAAAACCAAAACATTGCAGTCCTTTCAAACAGTGTATCCGCAGAGACTCGCCTTACGCCACCGCAGACGCGTGTAGTCACTCTGAAGAACGTCTATGGAGTGAGGTTTGCTGGCGTCTCTCACCCCCGTCATTGGCTTCCCCTCACCACCGCCTCTCGACCCGACGGTACGTTACTCTGTCATCATTCCCATATTCCTCATCCTTCCTTATAACATGCCGTTAATAATATCACGTGTTAAAATATATGTCCTGAATTAACATTTAAACTTAGCAAATTTCAGTCAAGTGCAGAATGCGGAGTAGAGCCAAACTTGTCACACAAAGGCAACACCTCAAGAATCGTGTAGGTGGTTGCAGCATTCATTACTTTTTTTAATAATTTATTAATTTTTTTGGTGTACTGTATAGTTTATACGATCTATGCTTACGCTCTACGACACATTGCCGTCTTCCAAATTTGTAAATATGTTTGTGTATAATAAAATACCTTTGTAAGTAAGATAGGTTTCCAGGTCAAGAACTTAGGCAGGGTTTCTTTGTGTTCTTTTCTTTGAGCAAGGATGGTAGGGCGTGGCTCTGAACAGCGAGTTGTGCATTTACTCCAGTGACGGAATAAGTTAGGTTGCATCACGTCAAGTTGTGGTTAGGTTAGGGTTAAGCTATGGAAGAATATCCCAGTCGTGCTTTTTGTGCTTATAAAAATAAGTTATAAATTATGGATATTTACCGAACAGAAGAAGGTTAGTAATTTGTTAGCAATGTACTCGAACCTATGATTCCTGAACTTATCGTTGATTTAAAATGACTTATATTTAATCCGATTTTGACGTAGTCATTTTCTGAAATACGTTTTAAGATCTAAACTTGTAAAGATGAAGGTCATTTAGGTTCCAAAACTCTCGCGAAAGGTTACATGCGAGTCAGATAATTAAACCTGTTATAGGTTATATGTGGTAGGAATTACTTCATTAGATTATTTACTGTAAATAAATCAAAAGGTATATAGTAATTGATTTATGTCATGATTAGCATACTAACAATTTAGAAGGAAATAACTAATTTCATTTTACACACAAAGCAAAATATATTTTAGCTATGATGAAATCAAGTATGTAATTGAATTATATGTTTATCTATCAAGCTTTGGATACGGGATACAGAGTATAAATGTAATCAAGAATTACACATGATTAAAGCTGTGTGATTCAGATTCTTGCATCCAAGTATATAAATCTTATAAGAT
The DNA here is from genome assembly GCA_038088735.1 of Panulirus argus. NCBI lineage: Eukaryota > Metazoa > Arthropoda > Malacostraca > Decapoda > Palinuridae > Panulirus > Panulirus argus. The sequence continues at coordinate 10,402 of JAYMFT010381568.1, forward strand.
TCAAAAACTATTGAGAACATGAGTACCTTCAAGAATGTGATTTTACAAAGTACAAATTAAACACATTCCTGAATCATTTAGTCACTTAAGATACTAACTGAATATATATATATATATATATATATATATATATATATATATATATATAATCTTGCCTTCGTTTGAAATTAGGACACAAGACTAGGCTACTTGACAATGAGAACTGCGAGTAGGGACAACACGTAGTTCGGTAATCTTGCGCAGTTGTTAAACGACGACTTTGCGTTGTCTGGACTAAACTCACTGTGTTTTTGCTTCTGCATGGACAAATAGCGTGTGCCTATGTGTACGTAAGTGTCCACACTTCGCAATGACAAGCATGGAGTATGATCTGTAACAGAAGTGTCGCCATATGTTGGAGTGTGGATGTTGTTGAGTTGTTGGCGAGGGAGGTGTTGAGGTGGGCGGCTGGAGCATAGCTGGTCACTCCACACCTGACCTTCGGCACGTTAACATACCCGTCTGGAGCTGCTCAAGGTATTGTGGTATATTTCTTTTTCTGCGTTTGTGATTAGTTTGTAGTTCAGTGTCTGTTTTTCAGAATTATAGTTTTGATTTTTAATTTGTCGTGTGAATTATCTATTGTGGACTATATTTAGGTCTTTTTATTTAATGTGACAAGGTTTTTGATTTAGTAAATTAGTGTCTAGGTTTGTTAAATTAGATTGTTACTATTTGATTTTTTTTTTTTTTTTTTGTGGAAAATTCGACTTTATTTGTTGGTTTTGCAATATACAATTCTCGTGACTTCCACTATACAAAGGCTTCCTCGCGTTTTTCATCTAGACTTGAACGTAAATAGGATTTTTTTATGTAGACAAATTTATCTTTTACGCGTAACGTGACTTCATTACATCTTGTGAATACAAGAAAAGACTTGATTGGAACTTGACCCGTGTTTTTTGCGTATTTCAGATGACTACTTCAACTATTATAATACTAGCGATTGTGCTAATTTCATCCAATCAGTTCTTCACTGCAGCCAGTCATACCGAGGTATATTTTTCAAAGTTTTACTAACGTTCTTTAATTCAATATTTTCTTTAAACGGATAAATCCAAATTGCTTATTGAAAAACATAAAATTCAAAGATATTAAGACTTCACTTTAAACTCCTTCCCTAAAATGGTTTCAGGACCGCTATACCTCGAGTGGAGCGGCAGGAAACATTATTTTCGACAATGTTCCTTCAGCTAGCCAGACTGGAGGCGTTCCTGGCCTTCACGTTCACCAGGGCACTGTCGCATCCCTCAATACAGGAACACGAGGAGGAACCCCCGGCACTATCGGCGGTGCTACTTTCGGCCAGGCTAACTCTGGTCGCCCAGGTAACATCTTAGGAGGCACCGACGGCGAGTTCGGCTCGGCTGGTATTGGTGTGGGAGCCGCTGGAGCAGCATTCAACCAGGCTGGTGTTAGTCGGGGAACCTTTGGTATCGGGTCCGGCCAGGCTGGCGTGGGGGGTGCTGGCGTTAGCTTCGCTCAGGCTGGTGTGGGCGGCCCAGGATTTAACCTAGGCGGCCGTGGTGGCGCTGCTGCTGGTGGTACAGGCGCCGCCTTCGGTAGTGGCCAAGGAGCCACCAGGGTCATAGAGGCGCCAGTCACGCCCACGGTCACCAACACTATCACCATCGACCACTTCGTGACCCTGACTGACCTGGCCTTCCATAGCGTGCCCGTGACCTTAACTGACCTCGTCGTGAGAACTACAACCCTCACAACGGCCCAGGTAAGTAACCTCGACATCCACTGCATTGCCATGCAACAGATTACCGTAAAAGTAATTCATAAATCAATAACTTTAGTCGACAGGTGATCCCAACTGTGCAAATCTATATTTCCTTTACCCTTCAGGTGATCCGAACTCCCGTGGATGACCGTGTTGCCCTGCAGACGACTGTGGTCATCAGACCCACTTCCCTGACAGTCACCTGCAGCAAATACTACTACAACGTGGTGACCGACGTGTCTGTAGACCACGTCACCATCACCCACACGAAGTATATGATCAACCAGGTCACTTATACCACAACGGCCACCCAAGTGTAAGTAGGAACTAAAACTCCGAACATTAATATTACTCCAACTCTTGAAAAAAAATAACTTTAATTCTTGCATACACTTCAAATTAAAACCTAATTGTTTTTCTTTCTACCAGGTCGACCTACCCATCGACCATGGTTCGGACCATCGTCCACACCCAGAAGACAACAGTGACAGACTACCACACGATCACCAACACCGTCCACGGACAAGCCGGTTATTATTATTAGAGTTCCATACATCTACAGCACTTTCTATAAATCTTAATGTATATAAAATTATAAGTTTAAATAAAATAATTACTATTTGATACCTTTTATTCAAACCCTATCTTTTAGTACTTTGAAAAGCCTTTTCCTAACACCAATTGAAATCTTCAGTGTATTAAACGTATACCTACTTGGCTCAAAATATCCTATCTTTCTGAAATGTTTATGCAACCCTTATCTTAAATGATAGCTGCTAAATTAACGTTAACCAAAGGCATACAAAAAAAAAATTGTACTATTTAAAACATAATCGTCAGCGATCAACCACTACTGCATTATCTTCATTATTACACTGGGAAAAATCCACATATCTACATTTTTTCATACAATATATTTAGATTAACTGTTTATATATATTATCTAAACCAAGTACGAAATTTAAGCCCAACCCAGGAATGACAAACAACAGTTTACTTAAAATGCTCATGCATTGGCGTCCCCTAGGACCGAACTATACCAGCAACACGCATAAAATTTCTTACTAATACTATACTAAGAACACTTGGTTAAACCTACTGCAGTTATATCCAACATCACTGCAGTTTCTCTACAAAATGGCAAGTAATATATGGAATAACTTGAGCAGTATGTAGACTATTCATAACAAAGGATAAAGTTAGTACTCTCGTAGCTTGATAACCAGGGCCACATATCTTCTGCCATAGCTTGTAGTAGATACATGTGCGTTGTAGAAACATTTACTAGTACCTAAAATTGCTAATTTTAATACTTGATTCAATGCACAATGGCACTTTTCTCTCCTAAAGACGTTGAATTAAAGATGTCTCGAATTGTTGCGTTAAATAGAATGGAAAAAAAACAACCGCTTAGCCTACCATCTACGTACGTAATTAGAACTAGTGATAAGGATATTAGTTTTATTACGGTGTTGCACAATTAAGGTAGACTTGTACGTTTAATTCCCGAATTAGGAAGAACGTGTAAACTCTTTATCTTCCGTAAAGTTTTTTTTATATATATCACTAGTCAAACGCTCCTGATTAAAGAAGTTCGTCTGTGAAACTTTTAATTAGGCAATTAGCTGTAATTTTAATTTTGGCAGAGACGAGTAGTTTGTCTTGGACTTGATACAAAGCTGGTTTAGTATGGCTCCATCACCGTCCCAGGAGAAGAACGAGTAATTGTTGCGTCTTCCCCTCCATTTCCTAAATCTTAATCTCTCTTTAGGAGACAAGAACTATAAACCGGTATTATAATGTCTCTCTTGATCCTGAAAGTGGACTAATAACATCTGAAATTCTTAGAGACTTTGTTGAATTTCAGAGAGGATTACGCTGTCTCCTAGGCAACGATCATAGGGGAGCTAATTGTAGAGAAAGACTGGTGTACTTACAAGAGTTTTAGAAACGTGGCTAAAATCTTTTGTTTCTGAGGTGGAAAAAGATCAGTTTTGTATATGTTTGTTTTGTGTAAATTGTTTAATCTGTGAAAAGCTTTTCTCGTTCGCATAAACATCGACCGTCTGGGAAACTTTTATCTTTTTCCTGTATGGATTTAGATGCCATCACACTCGAGCCGTCTGGAATCCACAAGACAGTACTAAGCTTTCTGCTTCCCCTCGAGATCAGCTCACACACCAGACGTTGGGACTCGTCATGGAAGACTTTAACTCGCCTCCTGTCGCATTCTCACATCACTATGTACTACGAAGCCTTCCGTTAAGACAACGAGGACGTTCTCTTCTACGTACGAGACATGTCGACCCCCCACTGGAGGTATTAAGCCTCTGTACGTACCTCACTTTTCTGTCCTTAGGGTTGCTGGAAGGCTCTTCAGTGTCTTCCAGCAGGACCAAGAGACTGCCTTGATCCCACCTCCCATAAGATGTATTGGACTGTGTAAAAACACTCTTTTTAATCTTTACTTTTCGGACTATACCTTTGTACACAAAATGTCCATCGGCTCAATCTCCCCTAACAATGACGATGCGACCCTTGTGTATAATGGAATGACCTATGACCTGACCCTTAAGGGTGGGTGCATAAGCCACTTCATCATACCAGAGAGTCGAACCGTCGTACTTCACGTAGTTAAGATAGGGTTGAGATCCATACTCCAATACGCCAGCTTGGGGTATATTCCTACGTGCAAGCACTGACCTTGGTAGAATCCAGTCAAGGCTCTACATCGAGGATGAATCCACACCTCTTGTTCCATCATCATTTCAGTTATTGCTGTTATCCACCGGAGAGTTATCTACCACTTCCCTGTTATAGTGCTGCCGTCTATTCTGCCGTGGCTGAAGTTATCATCCTTTATCTTTCTTCTTACTCTGACTCCTCTTGACCTCTTATCACCCCCTTATCTTCCTTCGTGTTCTTGTTTTTGGTCAACTGCTGTTACCCAGATCACCAACAGATTCTCCAGTTAATTGCAAATCTTCAGCCCTGTGGGGACGTGCTCGGAGAGCCCATCGGGTCAGCTTGAGGTAGTCTTCGCCCGAGGCACCGTCACCTGTCTTTTACACTATGTTCCGTAGCTCCACATGGACGTCTGTTCGCCACGGTGTCCAAATCTTGGAGCTAATGTGAATACATTTCAAAAGTGATGATTAGTTTCATGAAGAGACAAGATTAAATGATGAAATGCTGCAGATGTGAGTCTGGCCAAAAGCCCTTTGCGAACTCTGAACTCCATATGGCCTTGTACATACGCGTATAAACTACAGCGCAGCCTATAACTAGTTATTGGAATAAATCGCAGTCTTTTCTTTGGCAGGGGGGGGGGGTTGAGTCTATATGTACCACACAACTCATTTGCTAACGCCGTTCACCCATTGAGGAAGAGGGTACGACCCTAGACCACAACGGTACGACTCTAAAGCACGACACTACGACCTCGGGTTAGGTAGCCTTAGCTGTTTAAGGGAGGACTTCTGTCTGTTGTGGCCGTCTGTGTAGTGCAAAGATATCAGCTTCATTATCAGGCGTATTCAAGATAATCTTTCGCGATTTCATATCAAGGACGTTAAAGTTATACGGCTTGCTTGTGGCTACACCACGAGCGAGAATTCGGCTTCAGGAAGGCTGCATCATCGTCACGGGATTGGAAGGAGTCCAGTCTTGTTAGGGAGCTTCAAGGACCTTCTTCTTCCAAAGGAGTCCACCGTTTCCCCTGCTCCTGCGTGGAGTGCAGCTCCGGGGAAGACACATAAGGGGGGCCTGGGGTTATGATGATAATGATATCAAAATAATGATGATAGTGATGATAATACTTGCATGAAAAGTATAAGCTGACCCATCAGTATTTATTACGATAGGACACTCACCATCGCTGGATGTAACAGCTCGATTGACGGCGTTAATCACCCTGGTTGTTGATTGGCCTATAGCCCAAATAACCAACCGACCATCAATAATGGTGGCATAGAAACATGACATGGAAAAAAAAAAGGAGTGAAAAGTTACAGTTCAAAATAGACGATGTAAGATTGCCTCGGAAGTGCGCCTGGCAGCGATGCGTTTGTTGATGGCTGAACAGCGGCTCGTTGGACGATCTGGTTGCTTTCCGTTAACATCTAACTCATTTCAGTTTGGAAAAAAAAATATCTATAATCTAAATTTCCTTACTGTAAAACATACGTTGGCTTGCAATCATCATGCCTACTTGCAAAAAAAAGAATAGAGAAATTTCATATCTAGAATTTGACAAATCTATTGCCAGAAGAAGCCGAAGTCAGGGATCTGTTTGCAACACGAACGTGTTTCCCGCCAAATTTGGCCTATAAATAGGCGAACACAGCAAATTTTGTCGTCAGTTGTCGTTTTCTTGTGAACTGAAGAAGGTCTTCTTTGTATTTTAAGGTTGGTGAAGTGGAGATTTTTAAGTTTGTTAATTTGAGAAATATTGTGTTTGTGGGTAACAAAACCCTGGTAGCGGTGTTTTTATGAATTTGGGTTACCTAGATGTGGTGTTGTGTAAAATTATCGTGTATTGGGAGTTTTGATTATTTGATTTTATAGTAATTTCGGCCCACACCCATCCGTTGTTTGAACCCAGTTTATTTTCCAAATTACTACTGCAATGAATTGTAAAAAGAAAAAAAAATTATGACTTCCACTTTCGACAATCTCATTAACAAATTTTCATGAGTGAAATTTAATATAAATTTAACCAGAAATATTTTTCTAGTGCATTGAGAACTTCACGAATATCCTTTATTTAAAACTCTCATAAAAAAAATTAAATTTAAAAAACTAATGTAAACTTACAGTATAAAATTCCAAACTCTACCCATATAATTTAATTTCTTTAAATTTTTTATTCATTCTTTAAATAACCAACAATAACTCGTAACAATCTTTCAGATGACTGCCTTTGCTTTTCTTTTCCTCGCAATCGTAGCTCAAGTAAGTTACCTTAACACACTATGTTCACTTATATACTGCCACATTTTAATTCATAAAAAAGAATTGAACCAAATGTTGCGCTATTAATTTTCTATACCCTACAGGTCTCGTCCCAGGTCTATGACCCACACTATGAACCCGTTTATAGACAGACTACAACAATTACAGAGACTAAAACCGTAAGTAATTCGAAAATGTTAAACATTAACACATAACCAGTCATACATCTGACAATATACATTATTTTAATAAGAGCTATTCTAACATGACCTGACTTTATTTATAGGTAACTGTGACCCACACCCTACGTGAAACCACCACAACAGATGTCTGGATAACTGACCACACAGACGTGGAAGCTGTCGTCACAGACTACACAACTATCTGGGATTTCCTCCCTGACGACGCTGACACTCGCGTCTCTGTTATCAAAGTCACATCCACTCCGGTAAGCACAAATTCCGTACTTAAAACTCTAACTTCCAAATTTTTTGACAATAATTTCCAGATTTTTAACTTTACTCTTACTTTAAATTTTAATTTTATTCTTCCTACATTATTATAACTTTTCTACCTCCAGGTCGTTATAGTTACTGCCACAACAGGCTACAACCCAGTCAAGACCTTCGTCTCTGTATTCACAGAATTCTTAACAACTACTGAGACCGTAGAACTCTTGCAAAGCATAACCCACATCGACATTCAACATAAGGTAAATTAAAAAAAATTATCCCTTGACCCACTCCAATTATCGCTTGATAATTATCATATATATACTAATTTACTGTCTTTTTACAATTCCAGATCAACACTATCCCAGTCGTCACAACCCAAAAGCTCGTACAAAAAGTGACTACCACAACGACCTACATAATAACGACTACGGTTACATCCCAAGACTATTATTAACATGTTATATTATAAAGTTTGATTATTGAATTGGCTTCCAAATATATATATCTCTATCTCATTACCTTCCAAATATATCTCCATCTCTTCAAGTCTTCTTTGAATAACGAAATCCTTAACCAAAACAAATATCAAAGCTTACAGCTTAAATGTTGATATACTTTCTAACGACATTACCTGCTAAAACAATTACTAGGTCAGCTACTAGTTCATACAAAAAAATACTTTTAAACCTGAAAATAAGGGTTTAATATAAATATCCAAACGCAACCTTGACAATATACTTGGAAAATATACACAAAAAAATGTACTTAAATTTACCGTACCATTATACATTCAAAAGAAATCTTACTAAAATACAAATTTCTCTTCCTCCATCTCTTACTAATCACTTAATTTAATACCCACACATTTTGCACTTCTAGCTATACAACATAGAAATCTTAATGTAACTGCAAGCCTATATACAATGGCATGGACAAGCTTAATATACCATAAATAAGAAATGAACATAACGGTAAATTTAAAAGTAGAATTAGAAATAAATTTTTAAACATTATCCTCTTATAAAAAAAAATATCTTAGACTCTAACAACCGAAACTTTTTAGGTGATGACTCTAGGTACTATAACACACTCGGCCAATTACGAAATGAATATTTAGTGCCGATACATAGATAATTTTCACATGAGAAGTTACGATAACTATTTGAATGTCCAGTTTCGGTAAGATATCCTGATATTCCTTGTCTGTCTGCTGGCGGACTAGCAAATGTTCAAATCTTCATGAGGACAGAAGGGCAGTCAAACTTGTTACCCAGAGAAATAATAGCAAAGCAGAGGGCCTTTCCTAACCACTATTATAGGAGTTTGCGAAGTAGAGGGCTCCTTCCCACCCAGCACTAAGGTGAAGACTGTAGTAAATCGGAAGGCTTCTCTCCACCAGCCACTATGGAGAGAGAGAGAGAGAGGCTAGTCAGTCTCAAGGCTCTTCGCCACTACAATGTGCTAAAAAGTGTCACTTGGGTCAAACTGGGGAAAGAATATAATTGTGTAGACGAAACTGCCATTTTGGTTTAGTGGGTAAGCAAGTATTGCAAACATCTCTGTACTAAGGTCAAATAAATACTGATGGCTGGTATCTGTTGCACCAGTGAAAGAACCTGAATAGAGTGTCTCGCTGTTATCAATGGAGATTCTTACAGCACTGTGCTTTTGCCGGAGGACTTGACACACGATCGTGCCATAGTTCATCACATGCTGGTGAGTATTACAGGAATTTCATTTGTTTCGTGGATCATTAACTTGTTGGTACACCCAACAAATAAATTATCTTCACGGATGGGTTCCATGGATTTCAAAGTAAGTGCTACGACTCCAGTTGTCTCGATAGGTTTAGGTAAGTGTAAACGCGTGAAGCATTTTTTCAAACATTATGGTAAATGTTCAGTGTAGTAATTTCTCTATCAATAGGACAAGATCCATTTCAACTGTTTGGAAAGAGTTATGCAACACTAAGTAAGCAACTTAGTGGTGGGAGACTAAAGAAATTATGTCCCTCAGTAAAGTCATAAATTGTACCTAAGGATGTTATATGTTTTCCAATCGTGTTTACTGGAAAAGGCGGCTATAAACTAAAAGTAAGAAATTGATTATTTTATGACGTGAGTTTTACCAATAAGTTTACACTGCAGTAGCTTTTAAAGCAACAAATATATTCATTTTTCAAGGTTATCAATCGTCAATGCCAGTGCAACAGTTGCAATGCTTTGTACATTTAACAAGACGTAGGGACGGCTCAGGAAGTGCATTCAGGAACTGCTTGGTTGGCTGGTATGAACGAACTGCCTAATTACCAAATAGCCCTACTTAACAATACGGAATCGCCCTCAGCACTGTGACCATCCTTCGACGGCAGGGAGCTCCTCTGTGTTGGTCAATAGCTCAACAAAGACCGACCTGTTAATACTGGAGTCCCTCGACAGAAACAAATCCTCGCCAAGCGACATTTTTTAAGGTATCGACAGAGTTTTTGATTTGGGGTAAATTTTATCAGGTTTCGAGTAGAACGATCCAGTTGCTTTTAAATTGTATAATTTAACGTTAGGAGATTTAATAATGAACTGTAGAATTTTAATCTCGACTATGAAATATTGCCACAGTCGCATTCTAATGTATTTTAATTAAGGTAGGATTGTTTGTCATTATATTCTTTCTTTATCATTCATTTCATTTTGGGTTTTTATATGTATATTTCAAGGAATATTTTAGGTTTCATGATCTGAACAAAAAACTCATACTGTAGACATTACGGGCATATCATCCTTTATTGGCTTTGATGATAGTATATGTCTTTAGCAAAATGTAAACCAATGAAAGCAAATATATATATATATATATATATATATATAGGAGTGGATGGGGGCGAGCAAGTCGAAATATGTACATATGTGTATATGTATGTATGTATATATATGTAT